>VWZE01012798.1:342100-379727 GCA_013396675.1 Eubucco bourcierii
ACACCCCCCCCCCCCCCCCCCCCCATTCCACTTAGCTGCAGTTAAGCTGGTAATATCCCTATGTGCTTAAGATTCAATCATTACTGTCCTCTGCAAAGCTGAAGGTTTGCTTCTCAGCAAGCCAGGAAATACCACTTTTAAGGTGTCAACAACTCAGTATAGAATCACAGCACCAGACAATCAGTCAGGGTTGGAAGGAACCATGAGGATCATCTAGTTCCAACCACCCTGCCATGATAGGGACACCCTACCCTAGATCAGGCTGCCCAGAGCCTCATCCAGCCTGGCCTTAAACACCTCCAGGGATGGGGCCTCAACCACCTCCCTGGGCAACCCATTCCAGTGTTTCACCACTCTCATGCTGAAGAATTTCCTCCTCAAGTCCAGTCTGAATCTCCCCACCTCCAGCTTTGCTCCATTCCCCTTAGTTCTGTCACTACCTGATATCCCAAAAAGTCCCTCCCCAGCTTTTTTGTAGTACTCCTTCAGATACTGGATGGCCACAGTACCTAGAACCAAATCCATACATGAATGAAGGTACTGCATGAAACAATGTCCAGCTGTTATGTACCTTACTGCAGTTCTCAATTAGACTGCAATCCCTGTGTAGGGTATCCACAGAGTATGACAGGGCAGTTTGGGGAAAACTTGCAAACCAGCATCCTAGGGCAGTAGACAGATACTTAGATGTGTTCAACAGGAGTGTTTTACTGCATTACCTGATCTAGTTGAGGACGTCCCTGCTTACTGCAGAGGGGGTTGGACTAGAAGATCTTTAGAGGTCTCTTCCAACCCAGACCACTCTATGATTCTATGATTACTGACTCCAGTCCTTAGTACTTTGCTGTGAAAACAGGAAATCTGCTTCATTCCCACTGGGATTGACCTCCCTGAGCCCACTCCTGCAGAATAATCTGTGTACAATCACTTTCTTTCAAAACACATTCCAAGAAAGCTGTGCTTTCATTTTTTCCTCCTTCCCATCTTTCCCTTTAACAACCATCATAGTGCTGGTTTAAAGGCACTTACTCTGTTTTTAAAGCCCACAGAAAGACCACAAAGAGAACAGAAACCTGAAACTTTTTATCTTCTCACACTTATTAGGAAGGATGGACTTTTCCAGCAATACTAAGTCAAAAGAACATAGATTATTGGCTTATATTTGGGGGGGTGGGGGGGAGGGAGGGGTGGAGAAGAAAGAAGTAGTAGCAGTGCAGGGGAAAAGGAATACGGTAATGTTTCACTCTGAAGAAAACATTGTGGAATCAGCGCATAGGGTGGTGGGATTTTATTAGAGAAACTGCTACTTTGCAGTCTACTAAAATCATACCCTGTAGCATCCCTGCCAAATTTCTGCAATCTTCTCATTACAACAATGCTACAATAGCCGTCTTTCAAAAATATTTTTAATGTACTGATTCTTTAAAAGTAAATTAATATTACACTGAAGAAGGGCGACCTGTGTTTTAATTTTGCACCTACAAGGACAGAAAACATTGAAGGAAAGACCCTTAAATCATCAGCATCACTTCAGCAAACTACAGGGAACTCAGTGTCACTTACATCTTGTGAAAGCTGTCATGCACTTTCTGGTTCTGCTTATTCAATCACTGCTAGTTCAGCGATCTTGTATGTAAAAATGAACTTATCTCCCATCCAGCCAGTCCCATCGTTTGATTCTTTGAGAGATGCGACAGCTGAGTTGTTTGTAATATCACAATCCATCACTGTACATGCAAATTTGATGACACAGTACCTGAATTGAGGTCTTAATAAAATCAAACAAGCGAAACAGGCTAAACAAAGGTCTATAATAATAAAAGGAACTCGCTGAGAAAAACAAACAAACCAACCAACCAACAAACCCACAGTTGTACCCATTAACTATATGTCTTGTATAAAAGCAGTGGGGACGTGTTCTTGCTTTCACCAGTCAAATCTCCAACGGCAGTATTTGGCCAAAGAATTAAAACAGTACAGACCTCAGAACAGAAAAGCAGGTAAATACAATCTCAGCTACAAGCACACGATTAATCTAAGGAAGACACATGACTCATACATCTGGTAAACGCAGGGTTACGCTCAACTCAAGGATAAACTTGAACCTGTTTCCTGAAACTACTGCTGTTGAAGTCTGATGGCAAGATCAACAAATACAATTTTGGTTCGTCTTACCTTGCCTGGTACCTGGCTTAGTTTTAAAAAGGTCTATGTTTCAATTTTCATTATGATAAAATCCAAGTCCAATACAAGTCTTTCTACTCACAGGGTAAAAACGTAACTCAAGACTACGGCGCACCTTCTGCACAAGAATTATCTGCACTGAAGGAACATCAAAGCCAAGAGCGATTTAGAAGCAGTCAAAAGAAGAAATAGACTCACGATAGATAAAAGTTAGTAACTAGTCTTTTCCCACCCATACGCACATATATGAGTATTAAAACCAGAAGATAGAGTTGTTAACAGGCATCCGCCAACACTCTGTCCTTGTCACTGATGGAAATTGAAATATATTTGTCTTGCCATTCAGCTATTCGCTAAATTTAGAGACGAACAAATTTGGTTACATTTGGACCGGATCGCTTTCTGACTCACATTATCCTGCAAGTTAGCAATCCTCCAAACGTCACACAAAAAAGGCCACTGAATGTAATACATTCTCTCTTACCTTTACAAGGCACAGTCAAAGCAAGGAACACAAAAATATACTGTTAAACAACAGACAACCCATACAAACAAATCTGGTAAATACAGCAGATATGTGTTGAAATATGCCTTCAGAGAGCCAAACTCACAGAACTCCATCATTTTGATCACAACTCTCTAGATGCTTAGACAGTGATGATCTGCCCTTCCATAAGGACTATCTCCACAGAGTGATTTTCCCTCTCTCCCTCTCTTTTCCCCGTACACAAACACTTTTAATTGCTTATTGTGTAGCAATTTAACTTGAATTTCTATAAAATGGCTGTGATGTGAAGACAACAGCTAAACCCTAACATCAATAAGTGCTAATAAATATTAATACAACATAAGCTAAGCTTTTATTGCAATGTGAAACCAGTTTATTATCCACAGATGAAATCAAATTGCTGCCTTTATTACTGTCAGGAACGACTTCTAAGATATTTCTATTTACTACTTGAGTATTCATCAGCAGTCTGTATTTACAGCATCTAGTTGCTCCCTCTCTCCTCCCTTTCCCATTTATAGGCAAAACAATTTAAAGGCAGTATTTTCTGATACAGTTTTCCAATTAATTTAAATACAGACACAAATTCACATTACGAGATTAGCAGCAGACCAACTGCCAAGGTCTGACACAGTTTTAACACCAACAGGAAACCTTACCATGCTCGTATTTGCAATATGAACCTTGCAAGAAGATACATGTAGAGTTTGTTGTCTGGTATCAAACACTTAAATTCCTGCAAATTATTAAACTACCCCCTGAACTCTACCAAAAAAAAAAATTTAAAAAAAAAATTCCACCTTTTTAAGATAAATAGAACTGAGCTGTTTCATGATATTCCAAAGCCTTTCATTTCCTAAAGTGCTGCCTTTTATTAAAGTAACAGTACATGTAGAATAAGTGGATGGTTTAATGCATCCTGTAATTTAGAAAATCTAAGAGATGATTTCCCCGCCCTCAAAGTTGATCATCGTTACAAACTCCACTTCAAGTTTCAATTGCACAGCCCCCTCAGATTTTCTACCCATCCCTTTGCATTCTTGCTCCCCCATTTCAAATAAAGCCAACTTGAAAATCCAGACACTTTCAAGAACGCTTGCCTGGTAATTTCCCTGAAGCACAGACAGCCTCCAATTACAATGAAATAGCTACAATGTATTACCATTTTTAGAGCATTCTTTGGTTCTCTGAAATGAATCAAAGCTCTCCATGGGAGCTACCCTGATTAGTGTCAAAACAATAACATGCTATAAACTCTCAGCATCAGAACAAGGGACTCAGAACTTTGTTTACATGGATGATATAGAAGCATGTATAAAAATATCACAGAAACTGCTGTAAGGGGTCTGTCTATATATATTTCTACCTTTTAAGACTTCCCTTATTAGGAGGTTAATATAGCTCCCCAGAAAAGGCATGAAATTCAAGCAAATTCATCTCCCTTCTTTAACCTGGTCTCCTTTGTTTGGTTCTTTATACAAAGTCCAATTAATTACTTCTGCCTTTAAGGACTTAGATATAGAAACAGGCTGAGAGCTCTGTTATTCTTCTGTGTTATCAGGAATCATTGACAAAACAAAAGTAGTTTTAGTTAATCTTCTTCCAGTCTTGCTCCTCAGTAGAGACTCTTCCCAGATATTTGCAGTAAGAAAACCATTCCACATACAGAGAGACAGGGACGTGAGGGAAAAAGTTCAGCAGAGAGCTATGAGGATGACTGGGGAACTTGAGCATCTCCCCTAGGAAGAGAGACCAAGAGACCTGGGGTTATTTAGTCTGGAGAAGACTGAGAGGAGATCTGATCAATGTGTACAAATATCTGAGGAGTGGGTGTCAAGTGGAGGGGGACAAGCTCTTTTAACTGGTCAGCAGCAGTAAGATAAAGAGTAATGGATACAAACTGAAACACAGAAGGTTTCTGCTCAACATGAGGAGAAACTTCTTTACAGTGATGGTGATGGAGCACTGGAAGAGGCTGCCCAGAGAGGTTGTGGAATCTCTTCTCTGGAGACTGTCTAGATGCATTCCTGTGTGAACTACCCTAGGGGATCCTGCCTTAGTAGAGGGGTTGGACTTGAACTCTGGAGGTCCCTTCCAACCTCTAAGGTTCTGTGAAACACTTCAGTAGCCCATCCATACCTACATCCCACTTCACTTGCGTAGGGGACATTCAGTACACGAAGGCTGCAAAGGATAGAAGCACAGCAGTCTCCAAAATTGTGACTTGCAGTTGTTTCATGGTCATTTAAGTTCTTGCAGCACAGTGTTTGTTTGCCAGTCCCCACAGAAACAAATTTGGAAAGGTTTCTCCTAGGTTCTTCCAATGAAGCATCAGATGATGAGTGTGAGCCCACGTTTCCTTATCCTTTTCTGCAGAATGCTCCACTGCCTTCGCTGGATCTTTTCAGCTATGTAAGGAGTACCATGTTGAGCCAAATCAGGTTTTATTCAATTCCTGAGAGTCTTTATTAAGTCTTTGATACTAGTGGGTATTTGACCCTCTTGTAGACCAAATGAAAACGCAGACTGAGAAAAGCAGAAATCCACACAATTTAGATGCATTGACCACATATGTAGGTCTGGGATGTTTAAAAGGATGCCGTTTATGATCAGGAAGCATAAGTGTTTATTCTGAATCTGACATTTAGATATCCCATCAACAGCAACCAGCACTGCAAAATGGTTTAATTAACCTGAAAGGATGTAATTTTATGCTATTTAGGAAGAGATACAAATTTTAAAGTGCTTTTAAGTGGTACATATCAGAGTAGTAAGGTCAAATCCTGCTCATAGCAACTCATGTTTAAATGTGGAGCAAATTCATGTACCTCCCTTAACAGAACTGCACCAAATGTGGTGTAAATCCAAGCAGAATCTGTCACAGATACTCTGTAAGCCATTTCCTAAAATCACCATAGTCTTTCAAACATTGTACCAGAAGAGTTAAACATTAGTAAACCCCCAGTAACAGAATGGATCAGCAGATGGTGTGTGGGGCTGTGAACCACTGGGTTCCCTTTATCCTTGTCTGTATTACTGTTCCTATTTTTATTTGGGTCCTACATACTTATTTCCTGAAGATAACTTGCCTTAAAGGATGATGCAGGTGGCTTAATGTGTGGCACTGAATCCCCTGAGGTCCAAAACTGAAATAATCCAATGCCTTTGTCTTGCTCATACCTACAGTGTAACGGACATCCTTCTGAAAGGATCCTTCTGGACAAACTGTAGGACTGTGATGGATGAATCTGGGCTCTCCTGCTGTGGGACCCCAGAAATCACTTCAGCTCTCTGCACTCTGATTCTCCCACAATTCTTTTCTTGCCTGCTTGCATTGTATGCTCTTGAGCAGACACTCCCTCCATCAGAAATGCTTTCAGTGTCTACCATGGAGACCAAACAGGAAGGCTAATACATTAATAAGCCTCTACTTCAATGATCTGCTCTATAAGGGCATCTCTGTGTCATCAGACAAGATACTAGGGCCCAGATATCATAAGCAGAATTTCCAATGGGATTTAGGACAATGAACACTTTAGAGAATCTCAGCCTCTGCCTGTCATCATCTCTGCAAAGTTCTTGATGAAGAATTCTCTATCTATGCTACTGTTCTTCACAGCGGCTCAAGTGAAATCCCGGAGGAAAATCTTGGTCCTCAGGAGTTCTCCACAAGTTCCTCTATGACTGACTAGTAGCACTGTAATTCAGAATACCTCTGTCTACAAGAACTTCAGTTTATGAACCCACAGACATGACAGTATGGTTAGTACCAGAGTCACCTCACCCCTGGGCCTGCCTATTAAAAATCTGCTAAAGGCCCTGTGTAGTTCTTTCCTGTACCAACAACAGAACACTGTTACCACACCAAGACATCCTCAAACTGACAGAATGAAATAACTCACAGTACTAAACTGGTACTGGCAGGAGACCCAGGCCCCATTTCACATTGGAGGCTATTGTAAAAAAACAGCATGATTTGGGGAAAATTGGTAGGAACTGTCACCCACACAGAGCACTCATTGCTCTGTTTGTCCAGGAGAGACATTTAGACACCAGCACAGTGCCAGATAAAATGAAGCTCAACTAAGTCCTCAACAAAATTCTTCAACATCTTGACATTCAGAAGCCATTGCTGATCAACCAATAGTTGGAGAAAGATGTCACTGCTGTGATGGTAAGAACAAAAGCCACGGATTCCAGAAACACAAAAAAGGTTTTTTTGGTACATTACAGACAGCCTGGTACACTTTTGATGCTGACAAGGCTGCTGGTCTCCCTGGAGAGTGCCAAAATGACCAAGAGTAGTCATAAACCATAATGAATCATCTTCATTCCCCCCCCCGCCCCCAACCCCAATCTGTGTGAAGCCTCTGTTTTTTGGTTTGTTTTTATTTTGGTCTTTTTTGTCCTTCCCTGGGCTTACTAATTGTCATTTGTCTGCATGTTGGCATGCTGAGATCAATGTGGACGATGAGAACTGAGCAGTAAATCAAGAAGAATGATGCAGATGGGTAAAGAGCTATGGGAAGAGCTTAAAGGAACAGCAGCACGTTCCAAGGAAGTGTGGAACAGTTCTTTCTCCCAAGGATGTCACATGCAGCATGGCATGTCTGAGGCATCCTCAAAATGACAGGAAAGGCCAGTAGTGTGGTTGCAAATACAGTGATCCTGCCTAAGATAACCCTTGGGAGCTTCCTGTGAAGTAGCATAAATGGATCCTTTATTTCTCAGTTTTCCAACAGCAAAACACGGAACAACAGCACCTTAGTCATAAAAAAACTCCACATTGTGAGGATAAATTAAGTGTTGCCATGTATTCAGATACTGTAGTAATGTGGTTCATAGACTATATATCTAGTCACATAACCAATGCAGAGGGACATATCTATAAACAAAATCTCTAAGTGCTACCACAATACAAATAATAAGTAAGAGCTAAAAAGACTTAGTCATAAACACAGTTGGATTTCCAGTTATGGAGGAAGAATTTTTTACCAAGACCAGAGCAGAGCACATTAACTGAGCTGGTGAAGAGAAAGGTAATAAATCACTCTACATATAAACTGTTCTAAAAAACAGTCATCACAGGCAGAGACATGTTCTTAAACTTCTAGAATGCAGTTTTTTCCTAGCCAGTTGAATATACAGTCACCTAAAAAAATATGTAAGAGCATCCTCCTACATGTACAAAAGCCATTTTTTCCTGGGAAAAAGAATGGGTACGCATGTAGCCTGCTCAATCTGAACACAGATACAAGTGGTTCTTTGAGCTATGGAGCTAATGAAGCATTAGTGGAGAACAGTTTACTATCTTGCCAAGAATTCATAGCACTATAAATCCTCATACTGTATTTTACTTTGAAATAGCCTCCCTGTATAAACAAGCCCCAAAACACAGAAGCACATGTGCACGCGGAAGCTTGCCAGGCTATCCTCCAGCTGACCCAGGGAATACATGTGTGGGAAGGAAAGCATAGAGAGGCAGATTTTATCCTGCTGGCCTGAGGTATTCTGATGGACAGGGAGTTAGTGCCATGCTAAGAGGTTTTCTAAGAGCCACACAGAATAACAGCTGCCAAAGTGTCACACCAAGACCAACGGCACGAGGCAGCTCTTTTATTACAACAATATCCAAGCGTTCCTGCACCTAATATCTGCTTTGTACTTCAGAAACCTCTGGGACCTATGGTTGGTGCACATACAGCACATGAAAGGTATATATAGAGAATACTGTTGTGTTGACAAAGCAAGAAGCCGGTTCAGGCTCTCATTCCAGAGGTATGGGTAAGCCAGCAATGCCAGGCTGCACAGAGATAGTCAAGCTAAGCTGCAAAGAACATTTCTTCAGAACTAGAAGTAGAGCTGCCTGGGAGGTAAAGGTTACCTTCAGCGGTACCCAGGGTACAGATTCCAGGACACCAAAGCACTACAGACCCACTCTGTGTCAGATTTCTGTGGAGCAACTTTTTATGTCTGTTCCATGGTGTTTCGTGGCCCACTGCAGATAAAAAGCCTTCCAGTGCTTTTTTTTTTCTTTCACTATAGCTCCTGAAAAGCAGCCGAGTGGCCTGACAGCTGTATTCCCCCCCACTTTGCTTGTTCACCCAATAGTTGGCTGATCCAACTGTCTTTCCATCAGCCAAAAGGCTGTCTGCTTTCACCAAACTACGTTCTGGGATGCCTGCTGGCCCTCGGTTTGCTATTTAGAAGAGAATGAGGAGGTAGCAGAGGGGCATTATCTTCACTCAGTGTGTTGTTCCAGCACAGCAGATGGGACTTTGTCCTTCAGCAAAGCAACCTCAGATCCTCCTTTCAGTCAAAAAATTGTGGTTAGAATAGGAAATAGCAAATACTACATAAGTACAATTACAATAAAAATCATAATTTGAGAGGTTTATATTAAAATGTCTTTACACCAAGAGCACTTTGTAGATAAAATTGTATCCTACAACTATGCAGTAGCTTCAGGGCATTCTCAACGCAGAACAGCAATAGCTATTCTCTGAAGGCAAAGCACTCCTACCATGTACACAGCATATGCCAGCAAAATTCAGCTTATGCCAACATAACTTGCTCCAGATCATCCAAATGAAGCTCTGAACTTCATTTCTCTAGATGGGAGAAAGAACTATGCTCATGACATCCCTGCACGTACACTATAATCAGCATAGCTCCATCAGTCATGTCTTCATACACCTAATTGACACTGAAAGGCTGCCAAGGAAATAGTGTAGACCTAGCACGAGTTCCTGGAGCTCACATTTTCTAATGCTTGCAGGTTTCAGTCATGGTTAATATCACAACGTTTCTTGCTTCTAATTAACAGATGTGATCAATATCTAAACAACCTTCCAATGTCTGTGATGTATGTATTTATTTAGATGCTTTTTTTCAGTGCTGATACAGCTTCCATTACAGCCAGTGATGTTTCAAAATTGCTACAAAAATCTACTGGGTAAATAACAGCCTAAAGTGAAAGTGCTGACATGCAGCTGCCCAAATGAGAATTCTGTAACAAACCTACATTTAATCCTATCTATATTTGAAAGTTCTGTATTTAGATTATAGTGTTTGATGCCCTCTTTTCTTTTTCTGCTGACTTTTGTTCACTATTTCGTTCTTCTGCTAGATACCACTTAAGATGACCATACATACATCCTTGATCCCCTTAAATGCTTCCAAGCAGAAACCACTGTTCAGAAACTCATAACATTACATTTCATGCCCTTGCCCTTGCCCTCACTTTGCAGATGCAGAGGAATAAGCTACACTACACTAGTAATCTCATTTACCACTATCAGCTTGCCACCTTAACCCAGTTTGCAGAAGGCTGTCATTATCCTTCATCTCACAAACTTCATACATTTCAGCAGAAAAACCCCACATTTTACCACAACAATGGTACACACACACACACCAAAAAAAAAAAAAAAAAAAAAAAAAAAGAGAGAGAAAGTAAATACTTATTAATAAATGTCAACAATGACATTCAATGAAATTTCCCTCTGACACTACAGTGCTAGTAGTTAAACTACTACTAACATTGATTTGCAATCACTGCTCCAGGAACAATCAAGAATACTGACCATGAAGCAAGAATAGATTTTTGGGTTTGGGGTTTTTTTTTCTTCTTTCTTTTGCAAGCAAAAGAAAGCTTGCAAAACAAATTTAATTTGAGGACAGAAATGGTTAACATGCAACCCAGCACTTAGCTCCCTGACAACTGAGGACCAGAGATCAGTTTGCCTTTTTTTTCAACACCACCCATTTAAAATTCAGCATTTCTAATTGTTTCTATCTGCACCTGCTGCCTGTTCATAAAAGGTGAAACCACTCTAGGCCTTTACTTCAGAAACTTGCTCAGCTGCTTCTTCTCTAAATTGCCACCTTATCAGATATACTAAATCACAAAACTACAAATTACTGAAAACTTGCAATGTCATGCCATTTCTAAAGAAAAACACTGTTGAAAACCCAAGGCAAATTCCAAATGCTGGACAAGACTCTGGTGCTATTCCAATCACAGCAAGTTTCTGCTTAAAACGAGGTTGTTCTTTGGGAGAAACTTTGTATTGCCAGGGCAAATACCACAAATAGATAGAATAAAATTACACAGGAAATTCAGGGCTTTGCTCTAGAAGGTTGCAACACACCACTGAGTGCAAAAGCATCTGAGGACAAGAAAGGTGGAAGTGGGACTCTTTTCACCCTTTTGAAAAGATAAATAGGAAGCACCACAGATCATTCAAGTGTACTCCAGCTTACTAGGTTAAAAATCTTCCTGTAACTCTTGCAGAAGTAACAAGTTTGCAGCCACCTGTTCTAACCAGCACTGTTTTCTAGTACCTGGGACTGTTATTTCACTATTATGGCTAAATACATTAAATGCTGTTTCAAATTTTTCCATTGTTGTTTTTATTCTTCTCTTCCTATGGCTCCTGACACTGACAGTAAAAGACAGTCCTTCACAAAATTACATACCATTGAAACTTTAATCTTTCATATGATTATCATTTATATAGTTATTTTCTGGGATTCTAAGAAACATCTACCTGGGAGAGCTTCAAGTGTCTTTTCAATTAGGCATAAATGCCACCTTCAATAAAGGAAATTATCCAGCATGAATACAGAGCAGAGATTTGAAAATGAATTCCCACACAGGTACCTTAGTGTACTAGCTAATGACAACGCTATTTCTTCAGAAAAGTGACAAGACAATTTGGTTCCTAAAGCAGCTGCATGAGCTTTTCAGTTGGTAGCTGATGCAGCAGGTGATGGTCATACCCTGTCCAAAGTTTAAGAAGGGGCTTTCTGGGTATTAAAAAGCCTCATGCATTCCAACATAATACAAAACCTAGGACTCTGTGCAGAAAGTTGGAAAGGATTCCACATTTCTAACACCAGCAATAACAGTTTACATCCTCTTCTCCAAAGTTTTATGAAGGCCTTGTCATTTGCTTCATGTTTTAACTTCATTAGCATAATTTCCCTCTCTTGAAACAGAGGAGTCTCCACAACATCTCTGAGCACCCTGGTCTAGTGCTCTGTAAACCTCAAAGTAAACTAGTTTTTCCTTGAATTCAAGTGAAACCTCCTGTGTTCTAGTTTGTACCCATCGTCCCTTGTCCTGTCATTGGCCACAACTGCAAATTAGCCACCTTCTGTAACTGGTTTTCTGATTAAGAAGCAGTTCTTAAAAGCAACAAGGTATAAGCAACTGGAGCACCTCTCTTACGAGGCAAGGATGAGAGACCTGAGGCTCTTTAGCCTGGAAAAGAGAAAACTGAGAAGGGATCTTACCAACAGTTATAAATATTTGAAGCATGGAGGTCATGAGCATGGGGCCAGGCTCTTTCCAGTTACACACCAGAACAGAAGAGGTTTCACTCGAACTTCTTTATATTGAGAGTGGCAGAGTACTGGGGCAGGCTACCCAGCAAGGTTGCGGAGTCTTCCGCTGGAGACTTCCAAAATCCATCTGGACTTGTTCTTATCCAACCTGTTCTAGGCGAACCTTCTCTGGTAGAAGTGTTGGACTAGAACATGTCTGAAGTCCTTTCCAATCCCCACCATTCTGTGATTCTATGTAACTAAGGGAAAGCAACAAGAGGCAGCTAATGCCCCCATGCTCGGCGCAGCTCTCACCAGCCAGGGCCCGGGTCCCGTCCATGCTGCCAGAGGCGATGAAATCTGCCTGTCAGTCCCTGCGGACAGTCACAGACCCGTGCTTCAACCCAACAATTCCCCGCTCTCGGGCCAGCTCTGCCCCTGCTCTGCCCCCAGCAAATGCTCCCACCGACTGGGGGACAGAGGGTCCCCATAACACTAAATGTAGAAATGTGCCCGGGCAGCGATTAGCATCTGCTCACACCAACCGCACCATTGGAAAGCCGCACTCCTCCTGCCACGCCCCCAACACCCCCCTACTCCGTCCACACCCGGCTCCCCCCCACCCAATTCCTTCACGGCCAGCCCGCCCTGTCTCCGCCCCCCGCGGCGGCGGATCCCGCAGCACACCGCCCCGCGCTCCCCCTCCCGGCGTCACCTGGGCGTTGGAGCCGAGCTCTTGCGGCCGCCGGGAGCCTGCAATCTTGGCTGTGGTCTGCAGGTTGATGGGGGAGCTCTGCGGGGGCTCCACGCTCGCGGCGCTACAGCCCAGCCCGCCGTTGAGGTGCGCCGTCACCATCGCGATGGGAGCCTTGGCCGGCAGCACGGAGATAGCGAGGCTCTGCCCGGGGCTGCCGCTGGGGCTCCCGCCACCACCGCCGGGTGCCTTGAGGAGCGCCGGGACGCCGCCGGGCTTGGCGCCGCTGCTGGCGCCGCTGCCCACCAGCACGGCCGCGGGGCAGCTCCGCACCGCCAGCTTCTGCCGGGGGAGAGAAGGGGAGAGAGAAGCGACATCATCACTCGGCGGGCTGCAGCCTGACCCTGGCCATCCCCCATCACACACCCCCCTCGGCCCTCCGCAGAGCTCCCCCGCGACTGGAGCTCTCCTGCCGGGCTCGGGCCATGCCAGCAGGGATTTGGGTTTATTTTCCTTGGGGTTTGGTGTGGTTTTTTTAAAAAGGTTTTCTTCTTGGAAGGACAGGCGGGCAGGGTAAAGGCTGGGCTTCTCCAGATCTCGTGGTATCACTCGGGCTTTTCAAAATATTTTTGATTTTTCCATTGGTATCTGTTTATGCCAGGAGCGAATGATCCTAGTATAGGTCTAGATAGTGCTGCAGTTCTAATTACTAATAAAAAGGCTTAAAGAGCGTTATTTTTCAAGTTTCTGTTTGTCTGAAAATCATCACACGTGCTCGCCTCATCCTCGCTCTTCAGCTACTTCTCGTCTTTCACCCTGACTTGCTTCGGAGTCGGGTTTTTGTTTCCCTCTAAATTTGCGTGGTTTTTTTTTGTTCTGGAGTTTAGTTAGTNTTTTGTCTTTGTGTGTGGTTTTTTTTTCCTCATAAACTTCCGCTGTTTTCCTAGTGTCTGGGGGTTTGATTAGCTGACTTTCTCCGTAGCACCCATTTTAACTCAACAGTTCTCGCTTTTGCCTGTCAGTTTTAAGTGGCGGCAGAGTGGCTGTTCCGTCAGGTGTGATAGGACTATATTGCTGTATTGTCTCACGGTATCTCTCACAAGGCTTGTATTTGAGACTTCTATAGGGACTCTGAGGTTGCCACACGGTAAACGCTGATGCTTGCCGAGTGCGTGGAATGCTCAGTTTTACAAAACAAAACAAACTTCCGAAAAGTCGTTGCACTTCATGTAATTTCAGGAGCTCTTCCTACTTAACGCCGTGTGTGTGGAAAAAAGCCGCTGATTCAAGCCACTTTTGATACTTTGGAGTTTTGTACATCCCGTTTTTACAAGACCTGATAGCAAAGACTTATGCCCATATTTATTTGCTAACTGGTTCTGTGGGCTTCAGTACAACAACATCTAACGTAGTCTTTCAGGAGACCGTAGCTTCTAGTTCTGCTATTGTACAATTGAAGTACTCATTAAGAGTTTTGTCGTCAACTTGGTTTGTTTGTGTATGTAAAGGCACGGACATGTTTAGTTCCTCACATAAGGCTGAAAAGTCTTGCTTCTGGGCATACAGTAGAAGCTGTAGTACAAAACTACATGATTTTAAACAAAGTGTCTTCCCTCTTGCCTTCAAACCCATTATACCCTTTAAGGCTGCAAAGCCTTAATTGTCAAATACTCTGCTTCAGGAACTGTAGTTTTTGTCTTTATGTGAAATAGCAAGCATGCATTTTATCAGATACCTGCTTCATATTTTAATATAAAGAAATTACTTTTTAAAAATTGCATCACCCTAGTAATCGTGACTTCATATTAATAGTTTAAAACTTTCTTTATTTTTGCTTTCATCTTTTCATTATCCTGATAGTCACCCCAAGGAAGCACAGCCAATGTTTTGCTGAGACTCTGCTGTCACAAGTCACAAATGTTTGGAGGAGGCAAAACCTTTTCTTTCAGTCTGGAAATACACCTGTCAGCTTAGAAGTACTCCAGAGAAAGCCATGAGGCTCAGCTGTGTTTTATGTAGGTGGAAAAGTTGCTTATGACAAAAAAAAAAATGTGTAAAACTACTATTTTTCTGTTTTATTGTTATTCTTGTTTTCTACTGGTGTTCCTTATAGTGATTCAATAGTGCTACAGATGCAAAAGAGCTGCACATAGAACTGAACACTATCTCTCCTACTCTCCTGAAAACCTCCCTGTGTGGCACCTTATTAACCTGTATAGTGATACAAAGCTTTCAGATTAAGAGGTTAGCTTTGCTGCTGTAGTTTTTAATTTGCTTTGTGTCATGTGATAAGTGCTGAAAGATGACAGACTGTTGGAAAATGCTGTACTTTGTTACACTGATACAAATCTACTACCTAACTGCAGTTAGTCTGGGACTGAAATCCTACTTTTTCTGCAGAAAACTAGAGATTTGCTGCTGATGGCACCAGTTTTGGGGTTGTTGGGTTTTGGTTGTTTTGGGGTGGGGGGCTGTGAGGTTTTTTTGTTTGTTTGCTTGTTTTTGTTTGGTGTTTGGTTTTTGTTTTTGTGAAGTTAAGAACATTTCATTACCCCTGATAGGTCACTGTATTGATAAAGTGTATTACAGTGTTTTACCTTCAAATGTGAACATTTGCATTACTGAATGCAAAAGGTCTCCCAGAAACAGCATTACTGGTTTGATTTCATATCCTGACTTAAATAAAATTCATAACATGTAATATTCTAATAGTATAATACAGCTGTACTTTTCTCTTAAGCAGTCCAGTAACAGCAAACATCTAAGCAAACAACTCCACGAACGCCAAAGATGCATAATCCTTGATAGTTTAGTGGAAAACACAAGAAAATAAGTAGGAGTAGATCATTTCTTGACAAAATTCAGTAGCAAGTAATTGCTTTATGTCTTGTTCCAAAGGAGGAACTTAGTACTATGAAGTACAAAAGGAGAAGTTTTGTGAACAAAAAATTCACTACTCAATTGTGCTGTCCATCCAATTTCCACTTTTTCCCTATAGGCATGAATAGCGAGTTGGTTTTGCGTGTCTCCGCATGTGATGTCTGCTAGTATTTTTCTAATAAAGAGACAAAGCTGTCTGTTCAGTGCACGAGATGAGAAAGGCTAGGGAAATGACATTTACTGCTTAAGTCTAAGGTGAGCTAAATACTAGATGCTTGTAAAATTGAACATTCATCTCCTAATGGAAAACTTCTCTTAAGTAACTACAAGGCAAGAATTGTGTCCCTGCGATAGGTTTGCAAAGACCTATTGGCCCATGCCAGTCATCTCCCCAGAGAACAATGCTGAGCTAAATGTGTTTAAGTGACAGCAAATTTTTGAAACCAAATATGGAAGCCAATACAAATGATGAGGTGCTCAAGATTAGCTTTCAAAATTGTTTGGAGAAAAGCAACAACATTGTCTCTTTTGTATCTCATTCATTGATTTTCTGAAAATGTGCCCACCAAAACTTAAAAAATAACCCACTTAATCAGATTATGTTAGCTAAGAGATGAGGTATTGCGCAGTTTTTCTTTGTAACAACCATGTTTATTTTATTCCCCTGTAAAGACATTGATAAAGGAGTGTTGGCAGAAACAAAGATTGTGATATGAGAGATTTAAAAAATCCTCAACAAAACCTACATCTGCTGTATTATTCTTTTTCTGCCAGATTAATTTTAAAAATAGTCTAGTTTTTTTTTAAAAAAGAAATAAAATCTGCATTTTGAGAATCAGACAACATAACATTCTCTGACACTTTCGGAATGATGAACAATAAGAAACTAAGCAAGCTTTGGACACTGCAGCTGAAAATGTCCTGATTATAATGGAAAAGCCAAAAGAGAAAAAGAAAAAAAAATAATTACTGGCTTTAAATGCTGGAAAGCAGGTTGCTGTTTCTTGTCTATGCCATAGCAGTCCTCACAATACACCAATTTTGAAGCAGTGCCATTTCAATAGCAACACAACTTTCATTTTCACTGCAGGATGCCACAGGCAAACCAGAGTTTGAAATATGTATGCCAGTCACACGCAAACACACTACAATGTGCTGGAAAGCTGCTGCTTGTTTATGATTTCACATTTTGTATGTGGCACAGTCTCAACTATTAAAAGCAGGGCTAATATGTTTTCCATATGTATCAAAATAACTCTGGCCTTTTTATTTCTTAGCCTTCTCCCACCCCCTCCTTTCTATCAAGCTCTGCGCTGTAAAGGTTTGCAGGTGAGAAAGCAACCATACAGCAGTTTTAGCCTTCCTACCATCAGTTACTCAAATGCTACTTCTCCTACCATGTACCACAAAATCACTCTGTTTAGTGAATAAAGAAATGGAACGAGCAAAGAGGGAAAGGATTTGAAGGTGGCTGTGCTGTTGTGATACACACACCAAGCAATCCAGTACACGTATGCACAAACACGTGCACACAGGCTCCAGCCAGACCCAGCACTGCATTTGATGTGAGGTTTTGTTTCCTTCTTTTCTGACTCTGCTGCAGCTTACATCACATCATCAAATCCTTACTGATCCAATGTCAACTTTACTTTGCACACACATCTCAAGTAAGAATGTGGTCATATTCTGCAGTGGAGGAATACTAGGCTGCTGACTGCACTTTGCCAAAGCAGTGATTTAAAACAGACACACGCCTCTCGACAAACCCTCATGTTTCCCTAGTAAAATATGAGAGTTGTTTAAAAAAGACCTAAAATTTCACTGTCCATCCCATTTATACTGTAACACGTACATGCTGTAGATAGAGACTTCAGTCCATTAATCTTGCTAGAATGATGGTCTCTTGGCAAAGCAGTTTTGCTGTGAAAAACTGCAATTGTTTTCAGAGCAATAACAGTTTTTTTCCTTAGTGGCCCTATGGCTAAGAGAAAACACTTGGCACAACCCTGAGAGTTTATTTAGCTTGCAGAAGACTGGCAATCCACTTTAAAACCAAAATGATTACTTGTCAATTAATAATTTAACATTTGCCACTGATCTGAGGCCCTGCATGCAAAACAGCTGAACAGACTTCTCTAGCATTAAGGGCCATGACCTCTGTTCATTTACTCAATTGTCACCAAAAAATTCTCTTGAGCAATGGAATATAATGAATATTCCAGGACTAACAACACACAAATGGTAGAAAGCCACCAGCTATACCACTTCCTTAGGATTTTGATACAATCCTATGATTTTCCATGTATTTCCAAGTTTTTTACTTAGGTACACCGCCGATTATGCCTGATCTGTGTCCTAGGTCACGAACCAACCACAACTTTACACAGTGAAACAGAAATGAGCAGACCTTATGCTAGGCATACATATGCACACATGCATGGGCACTCACAGAAGTTTGGTGGATGTTTATGGAGACAGAAGGCTCTGTAGTTTGTATTTTACCCCTGGACTACCACAGAAAGTTATTTCCTTCACATACAACCCTTGGACATTAGGGGGTCCATGTGCAAAGAGGAGACATTGAGCATTTTTTCTTCATACAACCAAGGATGAAGACCCTCACGTGGGAAAGTTTTATGCACTATTCCCAAAAGACCATCGATGTAATGTGAGCAAGGAGGAGGAGGAGGAGCATTTTTAAGGAAGGCTAGGGTAGTCCCTTCTGACAGTCTCTCAGTAAATGACCTGTCAGTTTGATGCAAGTGCTCTCCCTGCCATACTCAAGCTGAGGTGGGGGCAAGGGATGGGGAGAAAGGAGGGGAGTGAAGAGAAATTGCTCGACAGAAGTATTTTTAATGACCCCCAGGGAGGGGTCACCACGGGTCGGGATGATGTATGGTATCAGGGAGCAAGAAGCCTTCCACCTCCTCCTCCTCCAGGCTAGTGCTGTGTGGAACTGAGCAGACACCTGCTTAGCTGCTCCATGCAGCAAAACACTGTTCCAACTCCACCGCCCTCTCCTAAAGGAAGCCTCCAAAAGCACAATTAATAAACAGTGAGATGAAACTTGGGTGTTAGTTTTTCTTAGGGGGGATTAGAAAAATAGAAAGAGGAAAACCTGGCACTCAGTCGAAACAGCCTTTGCAGGGGCAACTTTCAGCCAAAGGCAGATGAGTGTGAAATGTGGGCATAGAGGTGTGTGTGCCAAAGTACAATCTCAGCATTATTATTTTCCAAAGGTTTATTTTTTCTGTTGGCTTCTTCTTTTTCTTTATTTCTTTATTTATCTTTTTTTTTTGACAACTTCCTGCCTGCCTGTCATTAGAAGTAAGCATGTATTCCTTTCTCTCTATCAGATCTCAGTTAATTAGCCATCGCTGCAGCAGGCTCGAGGATTTAAATTCAAAGTGAAACTCATTCTAATCAAAACTGCAGCAGACTGGGGGTTTTGTTTGACTTTAACCTGAAAGTCAGTTATTGTACCGCTGATGTACACACCACATTACCAGCTGAGTGCTTTCAGCATCCCTCTATCAGTGTGAAATATTTAATCGGCACAAGGATCCAATCAGCACAGCAGAGGGGAATCTAGTGTGTGCATTAATTTACTTTCAGTTGAAAAGCAGTAAAGCGGGTCAGAAACACATAACCTTCTCCCTTCCCCCTCCTCTTTCCCCTCCCAAACAAATACACAGCACATCAGAAGAGTTTTGGCGGTGGGGGTGGGAATGAAAGCCACCCTGTATGAATCCAGATTGGAGAGTCAGACAATAGATTAGTCGTTCCTGCTAAAGAATGACAAATACTCTCTGCAACAGAAAAGAGGAACACCCCTCCCCTCCAAACACCCTTCCCCCCCCCTAAATCCCCTCTCAATGACATTGGGTAAATTCTTGATTTTCAATCTTTGACTCTTTTTAAGATAGAAAGATAATCTGAATGATTACCCCTTCTGTGTATGACATTAATCAGAAAGAAAGTAAATGCCAGGAAAGAGTGAAACAGTTTCTCTACTAAGGTGCAATGGCTTTGGATTTTTTAACCAGCCACATTACCCAGGAAAGGCTGCCATTAATATTACTGGTATTAAAATCTGATTTAGGAGCATTCCAAGCTCATCTACACACCAGCAATTTTATATATTGCAGAAGCATACTGCAGTGTACTAAAGCTAAACTTTTTCCACTACCAAATCTACCCTATTTTCTCTCACTTATTCTCTGAAGACATCAGTGTTCCTACCTCCTCGGTAACACAACAAGAGTATCAACACGCAATTTTCCTTCACAAGGGATCATTTACAACATGAGTGCTACATGAACAAACTTGTACAGTCCTGCAAGAAAGACCATCACAGGGAAATGCAGCGACAGTCAATGATTAAAGTTTCACCAAAAAAACCCACCCCAGCTCACCAGTCTGATGTGGCCAAAATGCCCAGCATGGCTGCTTTCCAGGACGGGGCAGCAATGAAGAATTAGCAGATTTATGCAAAGAAAGAATTTTCTGAACTGGTAAATACCCTAATAATGGTAACAGTGGGCTTAGAAAAGCACATATTCACTCAAGTGCAATTAGCGTTTAATTTCTGAAACCATTAAACAGCTTGCTGACTGGAAAAAACAACACGTTTCCAACTGTATTGCTAACTGGCAAGCCGCTTGTCAAAGCTCAGAATTATCTGCTCAGTGACTTGTAAACAGCACTTTTTAACTACGAAGGAGTGGGGGGAGAAGAGGACAATATTTAACGGGAAAAGTCAGATTCATATCATAGAACATTCTGGAAATGCCTGTGCATCTTAAAGGCGAGGAGGAGGGGGAGCTAGGTTGTGGAGGTTTTTTTTAATAACCTCACAAATAATCCCTCCTCCTTTCTCTCTCTCAAACCATGTCAATGATCAAGGAAATGAGAACAAGGCACTTGATTCACAGCTGACTCTCTCTTCTTGTTACATCAGATCAAGAAGGAGCAGTCTAACGGGGGCCGATTTCTGCAGGGGAAACAAATCTACAAGCTGGCATTTTGCCTCCTACTCCTATTAATTAGCCTGCTTTTCTGTCAGAAACAAAGCTTTTAAGACTTACAACAGAGTTACTCGTGTGCCCACTCACACATACACTGCATATATGCATCCAGAAAAATTAAAAACTCTGCATGTGAAACTTCTCCTCAAAAAAAAAAAAAAAATCTTCTAGGAAAGAGTGGTTAGTTTCCTGTTTTATTTGATGGATGGATCTCTATTCTTTCCCTTAATCCCTGGAAAAACTGCTAATAGTAAAATGCTGCCTGTGCTAGAGCCCCTGTTAATGGCAGCCTTTGGATGAGGTGCATTGCGTTCTGGGTCACGTCCGTAGCAGCAAGACTGCAGCACAGTCTGCACACCTATGAAATGCTGCTTTTAAACCCAAACTTACAATAAAGGAAAAAACTTTGGCTCCATCTCATTTCAAATAAACCAGAAAGCACGCAGGCATCCTCGTGGCAGGTCAAAGGAGGGTTTAAATGGCTCCCTGCTGTGTAACATGGGTTCTCCCCTAGCCCCAAAGCTGGAGT
Organism: Eubucco bourcierii; assembly: GCA_013396675.1. Taxonomy (NCBI): domain Eukaryota; kingdom Metazoa; phylum Chordata; class Aves; order Piciformes; family Ramphastidae; genus Eubucco; species Eubucco bourcierii. Next base: position 363,253 of record VWZE01012798.1, read on the forward strand.
CCTACTTGCCATTAGCAGCTCAAAATTTACATCCTTTTGCTGTTGCCAACTTAAGCTTCCCATGATTTGCCATGTCCCCTGCATTCAAGAGGACTGCATTAATCTGGCTTGTTTAATGTTAAATAAGCAAAACAACTCTCCACACACAAACACCCAAAACCCCAGTGTACACCGTATAAACACTAATGTGCTTCTAATTTAAGTTTTGAGAAAACAAAGGCGGAGTGATTAAAGGCCAAAAGCATGCAGCTCAGCATATGGAGCCACAGTAAGTGCCCCAGAATAAGTTGAATGTTTCCATTGTGTGAAAGCCTCATTCATTATAGCTACAAGATGCAGTGCAGACATTTGCATTTTTAGAGGGACATCTTGTCATTTTTAGATAAATCATAGGATCCAGACCCTTTCTAAATGGCATCAAAGCTTGCATTTCTTGATACCCTGCCTCCCTTTGTTTCAGTACTCTGCCTCACTGTTTTCTTTTCCTCTCCGTGAATGCCATTAAAGTTTGCATCTTAGAATGTCTCAAGACCAAGATGTGAACTCAGAGTCTTCTCCTTTTTGCTTTAAAATAGGCTGTTTGCAGTGATCAAACAGGGAAAAAAAGATATGCAACTGCATGCAATCAGAGAAATAAACAATACATTAATTTATTGCATCCAGTTTCAAAGTTGATGCCTCCTCATTTACATTCCCTCCCACCCTGTTCCTCCCAAGAGCACCCCCCCTCCCAGTCTGATAATATTTTCTTTGATTTCTCCCTTCTTCACCCCAGCTTAAAATCAAATTAGGAAATGTACATCTTCCTAGGTGTGGCAGAAAGAACTAGCAATAAAACAAACTAAGCCAAATCGGTTTTTGGTTTTGTTTTTTTTTCTTCCCTTCATACTTTTTATTCCAGATAACACAGAATCCTCGTGGAATGAACGAATGCAACTGTGAACAGATACAGACTTCCCGTGGGATCAAACCATCAGTCCTTCAGTATAGATATAAAGAAGAAAGAAGTCAAATGGTTGCATTTCCCTCAAGGGAAGGCAGAGCTTTGGTTGTGAAATATTCCCACTAGAAATTCTGGATAAATTGCAAAGGGAAAAAAACCAAAATCAACAAATATAGGAAGTCCCTGCCTCTTTCCCAGACCTCATATAGACATTTTCCCAGCAATTCTACACATGCACATCTCATTCCAACAGCACAGGATGATTATCATTACTGTGTTACCCAAGAGTGATTACTGTTTTCCAGTGGCAGGCATATTTGCATGGTAGTCATGAAACCGCTTGGAGCAACCTTTCAATTTACCAACACTCCAAAGTATAGCTTTGGTGAAAGCAAACAAAGGAAAAAGGGAAATAAAGAGCCTAAATTGAATGCTTACGTCTAGCCACCTCACTCCAAATCTAGACTTTCATGCCCACACAGACAGCTGCCAACTGGCACAGGGGCAAAGTCACCCTGTGCTCATGCACTCTGAACCTAGGTGGCCCTGCTCATTTTTGCAAGTGAATGTTGGTATAGGAATGAAACCAAAGTCTAGATGTTATTGGAAAGCCTGAAGAGAGTGCTTAGTTCAGAGTACAGAAGAGGAAGGCAACATCATGGACAGTTTTTTTGCAAAACCTAGCAGCTATTACAGCATCTTTGATTTAATGAAAAACCCATGTGGCTTGGCAGCTCAGTAAGTAGAGTTACTCCACCCCAGCCTCTGGCTGGACCTATGTCTACTTCTGGTTAAGAACCATCAGAACTGAGATGTAATAGGAGGTATTCTCTAAGATTTAGATAATTCCATTTGCCTCACTTTACCAACTTGATAACATGTCTTCCTTGCTAAAGTCTTGAAAAATAAAACTGGCCAATATCTATTAAATGCTGTTTGTTTGTTAATAAAGACAAGTTAATGTCATGGAAGGCCAGAATAGGCCTAAGCATGTCCTGGCTTGTCCAGACATGTTTTCTGCTCTCCCTCCTTCTGCTTCTGGGAGAAGCAATCACAGGAAAGGAAGACAAAGGTCTCGTGCCACCATGTCTCTTCTAAGTTGTAAGCAGGGTACCCACATGTGTTTATACACTTGTGTTCTTCCATAAAAGGGTAAAAGTAAGCCCTAGCTCATCTAATATGGTGAAGTTTGGCAAACTGCCATTCTGATTGGCTAATCTGTGGCCAAGGAGCCACATCTTAATTCAGTGGATTACTGCACCGTTTATCTAATCTTCCCTGCTTATGTTTTCTAATGTCCTCCATAGCAACCCTCCTGGAGATGAAGAGGAGACTTTGGAGTTGCAAGTATTTTTCTGAGTTCAAGAGTGCAGACCTGGCTACATACTGAAGTGAGTGGAGGGCACAAAGTTAATTACATGTCTTTTCCTTTCCACAAGTTGTGTAACAAGCAATGTACAGACACAGAAATGTATCAAAGCCCAGCTAGAGATGACAAACACATAACTGATAACTACAACTCTAAAAACAGGTACTTAAAGTCTGAAGAAGGGAAATGTTCAAGGAAGTTGGAAGGGAGAGGAGACACGCAGGGGGCCAAATTACTCGCAACAGCGCCCTTGGAGTTATGCTTGTCAATGGACAGAAAAGGGGTTGAGTAGCAAGCCTCTGAGAGATTTACCTCCTGTGTCATAAGATAAAACAGTTTATTTTAAATTATGGGATTAAGAACGGTGAACAATTGTGCATATGCTTTGCAGAAGTAAATTAGAAAGATGAGTTGACAATGGACTTCTAGGTCAAGACTTCCTGCTTTCTAATACACTTTAATATACAGAGGATGGCAGTCTAAAGATCTTTCTTTCCCTTCCCAGGATCTCTGAACATCCCTTCATCATTCATAGAAGCCCCTTTGATTCCATAAAACTTCTCCAGAAGTAGTAACTGAGTTCACTTGTGAAAAGAAGCTGCAGAAGCTAAACCAGAGGCCAAAAAGATAACGCACACATCAATCAAAGCTGCAAACTGAACCTTGACGTTGCAAACGCAAAACTTTAGTCATCAAGAGAGAACCTTCACTCTTCTCTTCATTTGTCTTTTATAGTTGTACCACTTCATTTGTCACATGCCCTATCCACAACACAAAATTGAATAGTCAAATGGCTGTGCAGAGTGGCTGCCACAACACTTAAAGCAGAAACAGCAATGAGTGGGTTTTTTTGTCTTTCGGGAAGCAGGTGTTCAAAAAGGTAGACTGTCAAACAAGGTAATTTTCAAAACCTGGATAAGTGAATATCACCTGATCAAGTATCGCCTCTTGCAGAAGTGGGGATACTGAAAATCAAGTACTCCAAAACCCATATTAACTGCTCAGACCACTCTGCAGTCCTCTTTTGTTTTTTTAATGAGGAACACATGATGGCCTAGTTCCTCTAGAGACACGGGTGCTTTAGACAGATAAAAAACCCAAAATAACCTCCTCTCCCTGATCTTCCCAAGTCTGACAAAGAATTAGGCAATCACAGAGTGTTAGAGGTTGGAAGGGACCTCCAGTGACCATCGAGGCCAACCGCCCCACCAAAAGCAGGATCACCTAGGGTAGTCTGCACAGGAATTCATTTTGGTGGGTTTTGAAAGTGTCCAGAGAAGGAGACTCCACAACCTCTCTGGGCAGCCTGTTCCAGTGTTCTGCCACCCTCACTGTAAAGAAGTTTCTCCTCATGTTGAGGTGAAACTTTCTATGTTCCAGTTTGTAGCAGTTGCTCTTTGTCTTATTACTGTGCATCAGTGAAAAGAAATTGGCCCCATCCACTTGGCACCCACCCCTCAGATGTTTATAGACATTGATCAGATCTCCTCTCAGTCTTCTCTTTTCCAGACTAAACAACCCCAGGTCTCTCAGTCTCTCTTCACAGGGGAGATGCTCAAGTCCCCTCATCATCCTTATGACTCTCCATTGGACTCTCTTGAACTGGGGAGCCCAAAACTGGACACAATATTATAGGTGTAGTTTCACCAGAGCAGAGTAGAGGAGAAGAAGAACCTCCCTAGACCTGCTGGACACACTTTTCTTGATGCACCCCAGGATACCATTGGCCCTCTTGGCCACAAGAGCACCTTGCTGGACCATGGAGAACTTGCTGTCCAACAGGACTCCAAGACGCTCTGTGGAGTTGCTCTAAAACAAGGTAACCCCTAACTTGTACCGGTGCCTCCTCCCCAGGTGCAGGACCCTGCACTTGTTTTTATTGAACTTCATGAGGTTTGCCTTCACCCAGCTCTCCAGCCTGTCCAGATCTTGTTGCATGCTGTGTGAATACATACATGTGAAACATCAAAAGCAAACTTGTACAGTTTGAAAATCCCAAGTGACATCACTTGACTAGATACAGATAGTTGATCAGTCATAATAAGAGGGGGATGCAGCACAAAATATTTTTCTTTTAATAAGACTTCAGACCATGCATGAAAAAGCTATTTAGAATTACTGAGATGCATAAATGTATTATCAGATGTTGAAAATACTGGGAGAATTTAAGAAATGATATACTTTCAGTCTAACTGAATGGAAATACAAATTGTAAGATAGTGCTTAAATGGAAAGAAAGGTATACAGCAGCAATGCTGGGGAAGAATATTAAGAGAGACAAAAGAGCTGCTAACAGACAACTGTGTGGTTCCTTGGATGAAGCTAACCCACTATGCAACCATTATTCCAGAGGCCAGAACCAGAGTAACAAGCAGTAAAAAAATGGAGATCACACTAGTGGAAGCAAATAAAATGGAATGTAGAAGAGAGAATTACAAAGAACAGACTGGGCCCACTTCAAATCAACAATAGGAGAGGAACACAATGGCTAAGGAGAAAGCAAGGACATGGTACACAGTAACTCTGCCATTGGCTTCACACATAAAGATGTAGATGATGTGTAACACAGAGAAAAATGGAAATTATCTGCAAGATTTAGACAGTAGTCTGCAGCTGTGAGTGCCTGAACTAGTTTCAAAACTACTCTCCTGAACAGTGACAGGAGAAAGAAAGACATTTTGTATGGTGATTTTCTTGCTATGGTAGCAGAAAGCAATTAGATGCTTCATCCATGAGAGCTATATAGGGAGCTTCACAGAGTGACACAGACCTGTGTGTATACTTAGAAAGGATTCAAGGGCACAAAAGAAAGGCAAGAAGAGAATGAGAGAAGCTTTAGTAAACTTTTTCACAACTTTGCTACCTTTAAGGATCAGAATAAACAACATCTTTTTGGCCTTATTTCCCACTGTGTGCTATGAATTGTTAGACATCATAGCCACTTAATACAAACTCTGCCTCAATCATATCCTTTGTCTGGAACATCTGTCACAGTTGATAGCTTTTCTTTTTGATAAAAGTCATTTTGCAAAGACACTGAAAACACGCACACACACACAGAGAGGACACACAAAAGATAGGGTGACCAATAAAAATCAATGCTTTGACCGTCCCCTTCTGTAGTGCACCCAAAGGGTTTTTTACACTTCCATTGTTGTCTTCTACAGGAGTGAAACACTCTTCAGAGTACAAGGCAAGGATTAGGACAGGGCTGTGGAGTTCAGTGGCAGGTTTATGCAGCAGCCCCTAGAGATCCAAGTTCAAACACAAGTCAAGCCATTAGCAAAGAAAAAGGAAGTCCTTGTTCCAGTTCCCACATCCCAAAATTATCTAGGGTGTAACCCTCATCTCATGGTAAGATTGAGCTGCAATTGCGTGAACTGCAAAGGCATGATGTAGAAAAAGAATGTTGCAAATAAGGGGCAAAATGAAGCTTTACTGATTTCACTGGATTCCAGAAGAGCAGGAAGCAAGGACTTTTAACAGCTCTAAATGTAAAAGCAGCAGCTCTCTGAACAGTTTTCTCTGTCTATACTGTGACTTCATCCAGCCTTGCATCATTTTAGTCTTGCTTTCACCCCTACTTTAATTACTTTTTTTGGCCTGCCTGCCTGCCTGCCTTCCTTCCTTCCTTCCTTCCTTCCTTCCTTCTGAGTTCCTTCTGAGTTCCTTCCTTCCGAGTTCCTTCTGAGTTCCGAGTTCCTTCTGAGTTCCTTCCTTCCTTCCTTCCTAATTCCTTCTGAGTTCCTTCTGAGTTCCTTCCTTCCTTCCGAGTTCCTTCCTTCTGAGTTCCTTCTTTCCTAATTTTTTTCCCCTGAAGAGCTAAAACCTTTAAAAGGAACTGTGGAAAAAATAAAATAAAGCCTAATATTATGGCCTTCTCCAGGAGGTGAGTGGAACAGGCCATGTTGTACCAAACATTGTATGTCAATATGAATTTACAGCACTTCCAAAGGAAGCTGTCTCCTGGTCTCCTGATCGTTCTCCTGAGCTATCCTCACCTATGTCACTGCATGAGCATTCAGAGACCTGACCAATAAACCAGTAGCTCTCCTAATTAAAGATAACTTTGCAATGAAACAAAATCTAGGTTTTAACACAAGTTGGTAACCCACCCCAGTTCCTAGCTGCAGAAACAACTGGGCCAACGTAGCAGGAGGAGGCAGTGGGGAGGAAGAGTGAAGTAGGTGGTAAAAGCTCCCTTCCACAAGAATTCTGGTGTGGTGTTTGGGCAGCTATGGGCATAGGCTTGGCAAGCTCACAATGAACTGTGAGGATCATGGGAAATATAAAAGAAGGCCTTAAAGAATGAAAGAAAGAAACTGAACACATAAAAGAGCCACTTAGGACAATGCACCTTGGCCAAAGGAACCAAGTAAAAAGTTTCTGTGCCTTTCACCACTAGGCCAACAAGCTGTAATACTACTTCCAGTGGTAACTTGCACTGACTTTCTCTGTCTGGGTGTTCAGCAGCCTATGTGGCAACAGTCTCATTTCCAGGAGACTATTGCCTACAATACAAACAATGCAAACTCAAGAGAGAGGCTAAAGACTGATGGACACAGTGAGTAAATTACCCTCTCAACCCTTGAAGGATTATAGGTCTCTGTTGAGTCGCTCAGATCTAAAATCTGACCTGTCTTAAAACATTTATAGTTTGTTAGGGAATACATTCCTTATTCTCAACAGCCAGTTAAAGAAAAATTAATCTCCTAGTTATAAAAAAATCACTATATTGTTAAATTTAATAATTCTAATAACAAGTTCTACCTACAAATAACCTTAAAAAAAAAGTTTATTATGCACTCAAAGTTTCACATCTCAGCTTAACATACACTAACTCCCCCATATAGTCACTTCCACCTACAAGACACTACCCTGAGTCTTACCCTGACATAAAAAAAAAAAAAGTAGTAAACCACAAGAATGAGAGTCATCACAAAGTAACTCTAAGAAACTTGTTAAAAAAAAAAAAAATCAGTCAAATGCAAAGGGAGAGAGCAGACAAGAAACAGGGCATTAAGAGAAAGGCATTCAAACATAAGATTTTCTGACAACAAAATACATTGGAATGCAATGCTGTGCTGGGCTAAAGGCAAATCCACTCCGTTTTTTAACTAGAAGTTTCAGGAAGGAGGAAGTACAGCATCAGAAATGTTTTCTTAATGTAACAGTGGACAAGGTGGCCATGGACAAAGACTGCTGAGTTCTGTAGCACCTAAACCTACAAATGGGAGAATTGATCTGTAAATGGAAACTTTTCAAAGCTGGAAAGAAAGCGAAGCTCTAAGTATTTCAGTGGTAAGCATGATAAAATATTCTACTATTCATTATATAAGTAGTGTCCATTAACAGCACTGCATTTAAGGGGTTACCAATGATTCCCTTCTAAATCTCAACATGATGGGAATTTACTGTTTGATTGTTTATCTGGGGAGGGTGTGGGTGAACAAAAGATGGCACATACGTTGAAACAGGGCACATACGTTCTCAGCTGAGAGATCTGTGTTGCGGTATTTTCTTTAATGTGCTCTAAGACATGTGAACAATTTCCTAAGAGAGTTTGCCTAAGAGACTGTGAGTATAATAGGAGTTGCAGAGCCACCCATGCATAAGCTATGGAAAACCAGGGCAAGTCAAGTCCAGAATGAGTGGAGTACAGGAAATAAAGGAAGGCTTTTGGGGGAGGAAATAAAGGAAGGCTTTTGGTACTGACAAAAACTGCTTGACTAAGCTTGGAAAGTACTACATGTCTACCAGAAAATTTGCTGAAAGTACTTAAGTCATTGCTGTAGGTACAGACCAAAACTCCTTTGGACCACCACTGCTGTATTCCTGGGAAATGCAATGTTTGTTCCACTGATCCCTCAATCCAACTCAGTACTAGGACAAAAATGCACAGGGCCAGAGGACTCACCACCAAGTTATATTTTACCTTTAGAATTTTGCATACTAAAGTCAAATTCTTTTGAATTTGGTCAGGAGATTTTCCCAGGAGCCATTTGCCTCCCATAAAATGAACCCATTGTGTTGACTAACAATGTGCAAATAAACCTCATTCAGTTACACCAAATCTATATTGAATTAACAGTTACTTTAATAAAGAGTTGCATGAGAAGGAAGCTTGCCTATGGTGCTGTGTTAAACTTCCAGTAGGATCCATTGCTTTTTGGTAAAAGAGCTTTGCTATCTTTTTCATTACTGGGTTTGCTTTTGTAATAATAATAATAATGATATTAATAATAATAACTGGAAGCAAATTAAAAGAATATAAACAGATCAACCAGGTACTTGTCATATGCACAATCTGCAGACTTTGAAGATTTGGCAGTACACTTACAGAATCCATTCAAGCAAAGACCCAGTAGCAGTAGTAGTACAGCTGAAGGGAACTGTGATGGTTTGGGAGTTCCCTGCCCCCCACACTTTGGGAAATGACCCAGACTAGAACTCAGTCAGCTGGAAGTTAAGGATTGAAGCTCTGTTTACAGCTCAGCACAATGTACAAGCAGACATATACACTATAGACAGGAATAGTTATAGAAATATACAAGTTAAAGGTAATACAGCAACACAACTCCCCTCCCAGAAATCAGAGACCCCAGGAGGGGCTCCCAACCACCCTTCCACCTTCTCCCCACCCCTGTACCTTACCTCAAGGTTTGCCTTACGTGCAAGGTGAGCTTGGAGGATTGGCCAGGGAGGTTAGAAGAAAAGTGGTTAGTGAAGATTTATCAGCAGAGAGAGGTCAGAAGCTACTAGACCACCCGAGATGCTGTGCCCCAGAGAGTGACTGACTTATCTATGTTTTGAGTTCTTCTCTTAAACATCTCAGCAAGCCTATGAGTGAAGTAGACATCACCATGTTTTCTTTTCACAGCCTGTAGTGTAATTTTCTCTATTAAAATATTCCAGTTAGCCTCAAACCAGCACAGGAATAAAATCCAACACGCTGCCATTCATATCTTCTCAGGCTACAAAGGATGGTCCAGTTCACCTAGTCTGATATCTCCTGTAACACCACCATAGCATTCAACAAATTAGAGGCTAGTAACTTATTTTCAGGTAAAGTTTGGCCTTCCAGATGAAAGCATCCTCACTTGACAAGAGGGTCTCATGAAATAGGAAATCCTCTATCTCCTTTGTTAATTCCTACAAAGAGTTAAATCTACCACCAACCCTTCCACATCTCCCCTTAAAGTCTGGTTTCTGATTTGAATTGCTCAGGAGTTTTACCTGAAGTGGTTGCTAGGCTTGCTGGGCCTCTAGTATGGCCAGAATTCCAAACAGTTGCCAAGTTGCTTTAGGATTCCAAAGCTCCAGGAGCCAAAGCAGACTGAGTATGCAGGAGCATGTGGTATTCATGTGCAATGCAGCACACAATCCAGCCTTTCACCTAGCTCTCAGCCATTCACATTCTGGCAACATCTCTCTTTTAAGTCCCCAACTACCCCCAGCCCAACAAAGAACAAATACCAGCTTCTGTGAAGCTACAGCAGAGAGAAAATGGTAGCTTAAAAAAAAATGCAAAAGGCCAACTTCAAAGTTGTTGAATTTGGTGCTTGGGCTTTGAAAAACCTGTCATTTGGGAGGAAGGGTGGGAGGCTGCTCTTTCCCCCTCCTTTTCATTAAACAGCTCTTCAGAACTTGGGAGAGCTACTGCTCTCATTATGCATTCCTCCTTCTGGAAATAAATACTTGTGTGGGCTGTCACATTAGTCAGTAGATAGATGTCAAAAACAAATTACAGCCTGGCATGGAGCCAAACATTGTGTGTGTGTGTGTTAGAGTATCTGCTATTAAGAAGATGGTTGGTTCTGCATGTCAGAGGGTGGAGCCTTTTCCAGGAGCAGAAGACTTATAATGAGGGACTTTCTAAAGAAGGAACAGAGAATCACGATCTTGTTTCATTCCTTTCCCCACAAGGAGATATTACACAAACTCCCCATATGGCTCATCACTACACAGAGAAATCCTACTCCTTCAATGCTTCTCCCAGCTCTGTGAAGTAAAAAACAAGCTAGGCAGTCCCACAGCTCACTTCAGCCTTTAAATAAACTGAGGCTTTCCAGAGGAATGGGAACCAAGAAACTTATTTGTCCTTTCAAGGTCCAGAGAACCTTTCTGTCCCCTGCCCTACTCTCCCAGCACACACCCTCACCCCTATTCTCCCCCTGCTTTCAATTTTACAGGTTGAAATCAGTTATGATGTCAGGTATATTGCCCCAGGAAAATTATTTTTTCAAAAATAACAAGATTTTATTTAAAAACTTACCCTCACTCTGAATCACTAGTTTTTCAATCTCAGAGATCAGCACCCTGGGTTAGTACCAAACTGGTCCTCTGTCAATGAGATGAGCTATACTGCACATTCCTACAGCCACATTTTGTATGTGTGTAGATATGAGCCAGGGAAAGGATTCAACAAATAGTCAAAACCTTGCACTAACCTTGATAAACAGAGAACCTAAAGACAGGAGATTAAGTTCCATACTTAGATTATCTGATGAGAATATTACAATTAATAAAATGGAGTTATTTCAGTTACTCCTGGAACACTTTGAAGATTGGCAATTGTTGAGTATGCCTTCCCACTGTCGTGCTACCATAACTCTGGGACCACAGCAAAAAATGGGAGTGCCTGCTCTACAGCTACAGCTGCATTACTCCACACCATAAAGAGATGAGAAAGAAACTCATAGCCTTCCTCCCATCTTAGCAGATACTATGCCTCTGATCTTAAAATACCTTTACATTGACTATGTCTCTAATCTTAAGATACCTTTTATGCAGTGCAGTGTAAAGACTGCACATCATTTTACTAGGTCACCACCAGTAACGTTACTCTTCAAATTTTTCTGAGCCACATCACCAGTAGGGACTGTAAATAAACTAAACTGAAAAAAAACCAAAACCTTCAACCAACCACAAAACAACAAAAAAAACCTCTCAAAAAATGCATAAAAAACCCCGCCAATCCAACAACCTACTTTATCACTGTCATTTAAATTCAGAATATTGACAAAGCTCACATATTCAAACACTGTAACTCCAACTAATCACAGAAGCAATTTAAAAATATGAGACTTTTTAAAAGCAATAAATTATATGGTCTTTTTGTCCCTCTAGTAATTCATTCTATAGGAGTGGTGTTGTCAAACTTTCAGGAATAACCACAGAAATGCAGCTATTTATATGAATTAAAGTGCAGACTTCATTCAATCGCATGATCCTAATAGCTCAAGCTCTAAAAATAAAGTCAAGTATTGTGTGGCAGACAATATCCCTGCTACAGCTGGCAGTGCTTCATTTATAAATTAGGCTGTATACTCAAACTGGACAATGAAACTAATTTTTTCCAGCAGCATTTATCACACGCTGCTGTTCAGAGTGTGTATTTCAGTCCTTACTCATTCTTGGTGAGTCATGAGCTTTTTTGCAGGCTTTCAGATTTTACCCTTCTAACATTCATGTATCAGAATGGACCAGGACTTAAATTACTGTTATGCAGTGACAGGGCACAAACATTCCTCTGAATCATCAGTAACCACATGTGCATTTGAAGGGTTATGCATGAGGGTTAAGGCTGAAGTATCATTTATAAATGTGAGTACCTAGATGAATTAAGTAAACTGAAGCCAATTTTGCACCTCTGAAGGGTCAATACTCATATCCTACTCATGGATCTAGAGACTATATCTAGTGATGTTTGTTAGCTTCTGACGTCTCAGCAAAGACACAATGTCCTGGATTCACATAGAGGAGATCCTGAACCCAAAGTCCTAAGTGCTTTTGTGACCCCTGGCCCAAATATTCTTACGGTGTTTAATACACAGAATTACCCATTAGTGCTGTTATGAAAAATAATATTATGTGATTAGACACCCCCTCCTCAAGTTGAATAATTTCTTTTGCTTTAAAGACATCCACCCAGCATTGCAGACTTTGTCTTACCAGCAACTCTGAGTAACACAGAGGTATGTTTACTTGTGAGTTTTTTGGTTGTTTGTCTGTTTGAACAAAACTGCAACAATAAAAGAAAATATGAGCAACAATGACCTTGTATTTACAGAGATATATTGCCAGACTTTATGCTTTATGGGCTCTTGCTAACTGCAGCAAAGCTCAGAAAGAATACCAAAGGGTTTTAAAAACTCCTCTCCATAAAACCAACAAAAACCTCCTAGGTAACATCCCCGGCAGGCAACTTGGAACTATCAGATAAGAAAGTATTGGGTTTGTCACTGTTCTTTTCTTTTCCAGCTATCAGAAGAATGTTAACTCTTACAGCCCACTGCTAGCACAAGCGTATATACAAGCACGAATTTACTAAGTGCCCTTGACTGCATCTGTGTAGGTCTTCCTGTCAATGATTGGTCTCTAATGAGATATGTGAAGCCAATGTGTTACCTCACAATGTAGTTCACAGATAAATTCAAATCACATAAGAAATGAAGGGTCTTTCAGAGAGCTGCAAGTCACTGTACAGTCTTCTGGCTTTTTGGGGGGTTTCTGGTGTTTAGTCAATTATGACTGCTTACAATGCGCTTGTAATGCTCTGAGACCTCTCTCTTTTCACTATATCCCATTTCAAAGGCTCTAGACTAAATTAATAAATGTTTCAATTAGTGTATTATATTGGTGACTTTAGCACTGAAAGTTGTTCTTACAGATGAGTCAGTCAGATTAGACTTCTCTATCATATTTGTAAAGAATGCTGGAATCAAGGTGGAGTGAATCCCTTACTACATCTGGTTTAATAATACTTTGGGTTCTGTATTTTCCCTCTCATCTTTATATGCATCAAAACTAACATCAGTTCCTGAACTATAAAATCAGGGAAAGTCCCTGCACTGCTTCTGTTGGGAACCCTCACAGAATCACAGAATCAACCAGGTTGGAAAAGACCTCTAAGATCACTGAGTGAAACCTATCACCTAACACCTTCTAATTAACTAAACCATAGCACTAAGTGCCTCATCCAGTCTCCTTTTTAACACCTCCAGGGATGGTGACTCCACCACCTCCCTGGGCAGCCCATTCCAATGCCAATCACTCTCTCTGTCAAGAACTTCTTCCTAACATCCAGCCTAAACCTGCCCTGGCACAACTTGAGGCTGTGTCCTCTTGTTCTGTCATTGGTTGCCTGCGAGAAGAGACCAACCCCCACCTGGCTCCAGCCTCCTTTCAGGCAGCTGCAGAGAGCAGTAAGTTCTTCTGAGCTTCCTCTTCTCCAGGCTCCACACCCCCGGCTACCTCATCCTCTCCTCGTATGGCTGTGCTCCAGCCCCCTCACCAGCCTTAGTGCCTTTCTCTGGACATGTTCAAGCACCTCAACATCTTTCTTAAATTGAGAGGCCCAGAACTGGGCCTCTACGGCTTCCAATTGTAGTCCTAATTCTGAAAACTTGGCAGAGAAGGCCAGACATCAGGATAAGCATCTCACATGACTAAATAGGTTAAATGAGGACAGAGAGTAGAACTGGAAAATAATAAGCTCATTGAGACACCCTCAACCTAGAGGTGTACCTATTTTCCTTGAAGGCTTATCCATTCAACAGGAGATGTGGTTATATGATTATTTTTCACACCACAGAACCATGGTTTTGCTTGAGGGAGCAAAGTTTTAACAGATATTCCAGAGAATCCTGATGTGTCTGTATTTCATGTCTGTGCACACCTGCTTTTTTTGTTTGATTGCCTCCTTTCACTGATGTCATCTTGGTATGTGTCAACAGTTTGGGCACAATGAAGATTTTGGGGTTTTTTCAGCTTTTTTCTTTATTTTAACAAACCATTCTGATTCTAGCTTTCCTAAAGTTTATCACAGTATCATAGTATCACCAAGTTTGGAAGAGACCTCAAAGATCAAGTCCAACCCATCACCACAGACCTCAAGACTAGACCATGGCACCAAGTGCCACGTCCAAACGCACCTTGAACACCTCCACGGACGGTGACTCCACCACCTCCCTGGGCAGCCCATTCCAGTAGCCAATGACTCTCAGTGAAGAACTTTCTCCTCGTCTCGAGCCTAAACTTTCCCTGGCACAGCTTGAGACTGTGTCCTCTTGTTCTTATATTACCTACCTAACTACCTATCTACCTACCTAACTACCTATCTACCTACCTCATTGCCTAAAGTTCTAAATAGGAGAAAAACTAGAGATCCTAGTTTGTAGATAACTAGATAGAAAAAGTTCCCACATGTTAAAAAATAAGGTTAAGCTGAAAAACAAATTTAAAAGAATAAGCTCAAGGAAAAAATGCAGAACATTTATATTCCAAATATTATTTTTGAAGAAGGCAAGAGAAAGAACACATTTATAGAATGCAACAGCAAGCTATCCACAGTTTCTGCTTTTCACTTTTGCAACTCTTCTACCAGTCTTTCTTCTCCCTCTCTCTTCCTCCAAAACCTGCAATTTTAATTGTAACATTTTATATACTTCTGTCTGGTGTGAGGCTTCTTTCTGAATGAGAATAAAAATAAGGAGGCGTTTCTACTATGTTCATTCTCTGTGCAGCAGGCAAACACAAATGAAGGAGATTATAGATTAGCACAGCAAGTCCTAACATTCATAGAATCATAGAATGGTTTTGGTTGGAAGTGACCTCTAAAAGTCGTCTAGTCCAAGCCCCTCTGCAGTCAGCAGTGGTATGCTTTACAGGCCCAGAGCCCTGTCAATCCTCACCTTGAATATCTCCAGGGATGGTGCCTCGACCACCTCCCTGGGAAACCTGTTATGGTGCTCCACCACCCTCACGGTAAAGAATTTGTTTCTAAGCACCTTAAGCACTTTTTTGGTCCTACCATCATAAAAAAACCAAACCAAACCAAACCAAAAAAAACAAACAAAACCAAACCAAAACTAACCAAACCCAAAACAAACCCCAAACAAAACTGTTAAACCCTGAAAAGCTTCAGAAGTCAGTTAAGGAGCTGAAATGCCATCATATCATGACCAAAGGTAAGGAAAATCTTTTATACAAAGAATAACTAGAATTATGACTCTTCACTTTTTTTCATGGAGCTAACATGAGATAATAGGACAGACAAACTGTATGTGGCTTGGAGAAGGCAAGTGGAGATTTCACTGCTTATGTCTCATCTAGTAAAAAAACAACCACCAAAACAAAACAAACCCAAACAAAACAAAACAAACAGGCCATTGAATGAAACCTGTAAAAGCCAGGTTCAGAATTGAAGAGCCTTCTGGAAGGACACTGTGGGTGCTGAAAGCTCACATGGGAGGGCAGAGGAAAACTACACATGTGCATGCTAAAGAGTGCCATGGAGTCTACATTTGGCTTAGAAAACTTCAGACAAAATAACTGATGGCTGGGGAGTCTTTGAGAAAGTATCCTTTACACTTGATTTGCTCATCTATTTGTCCCTACACATTCACATTTGCTAATGAAGACAGCTTGCTGACCTGGAGGGATGTCCAGTTTAACTCAGTGAAACCATTATTATGTTCTTATAATAGTAACCAGGCCTTCGGTTGCAGAAAGTAGTTTTGAAGTTATAACGTTTAAGAACACCATAGTTTTCACATACAAACCTGATTTTGAATCAGTGAGAGCTAGTTCAGTATGGGACTTCATAGTGCTGATTATACTGAATCTGATAGTGCTGATTATACTGCACTGTGTGCAGTTCTGGAAACCTCAGCACAGGAAGGGCATGGAATTGTTGGGAGCAGGTCCAGAGGAGGGCCACGAAGATGATCAGAGGGCTGGAGCAGTTCTGCTATGAGGACAGACTGAGAGAGTTGGGGTTCTGCAGCCTGGAGAAGAGAAGGCTTCGAGGGGACCTGATAGTAGCCTTCCAGTATCTGAAGGTGTGCTGGTTTGAGGCTAATTTGAATATTTTAATAGAGAAAATTACACTATAGGCTGTGAAAGGAAAACATGGTGATGTCTACTTCACTCATAGGCTTGCTGAAAAAAAAAATGTTTGGGAACAATAACCAAAACATTAGATAAGTCACTCTCTGTCTGACTCCTGCTGGGTCTAGCAGCTTCTGGGCTCTGGCTCCTCTGCTGATTAATTTTCACTAACCACTTTTTGTCTAACCTCCCTGGTTGATCCTCCTGATTTACCTTGCGTGTAAGGCAAACCTTGGGGTAAGGTACAGGGGTGGGGAGAAGGTGGAAGGG
>VWZE01012798.1:379732-406708 GCA_013396675.1 Eubucco bourcierii
GGGTTCTACAGCCTGGAGAAGAGAAGGCTTCGAGGAGACCTTATAGTAGCCTTCCCGTCACAGAAGGGGGCCTACAGGAAGGCTGGGGAGGGACTATTGACAAGGTCTTGCAACGACAGGACTAGGGGCAATGGGTTTGAACTGGCAGAGGGGAGATTTAGACTGGATGTTAGGAGGAAGTTCTTTCCAGTGAGGGTGGTGAGGCACTGGAACAGGTTGCCCAGGGAGGTTGTGGCTGCTCCCTCCCTGGAGGTGTTCAAGGCCAGATTGGACAAGGCCTTGAGTGACCTGTACTAGTGGGAAGTGTCCCTGCCTATGGCAGGGGGTTGGAACTAGATGATCCTTGAGGTCCCTTCCAACCTTACCATTCTATGATTCTATTATCTAAGGACTAAAATGTTGGTATTTAAAACATATATGAGGAGGAGGAGGAAGAGTTTAGTCCTGATGACGATGAAAAAGAAAACCCAAAATATTTTAGGAGTCAATGGAACACCAGCTGCAATTTTCAGAAAGGCTTGTTCTGATTATGGCCGATCAGAAAAGAAAATAGTCAATGAATCATTTAAGGAAGACCTTCGCATTTTAATTCATTTAATTCTTTTGGAAAAAATCTTTTCCTTTCACTCAAATGCTGAGTTCTCTATATTATATCTCACTGGTTACTGTGCTGCTTTCAGTCTAGCTTCAGTAAAAAAAAAACAAAACCAGAACAAAATCAAACAGCAAAGGAATTTGGCAGGAGAGTGAGTTATCCTCCAAGCACATGCTAGCTGAATGGAGAGTGTGACTACAGCTGTAAACTGGTAAAAGTGACTGGGGTCACTGTTGTCCCTCTTACTAGACTGGCATTTCTTCTAATAGAACTGTGTCCCAGTTTGGGGCCATGAGCTACCCAGTGCTGGAGGACAGAAATGACTCTTACTCCTCTTGCAGAGTAAGAATGAAGATACTGCACATTGATTGGAAGTCTAAAGAGAGATTCTATTTACTGGTGCATATATGCAAAAGGCAGTCATGTAGAATGGATATATCCATAAGCTAAGCCAAGACTATCAGACTAGAACCATCTAGAATCACAGAATCACAGAAACATGCAGGTTGGAAAAGCCCCTCAAGATCACCAAGTCCAACCTATAACCCTACTCTACAAGAATCATCTTAAACCATATCCCCAAGCATCACATCCAAATGACCCTCAAACTCATCCAGGGCTGGGGACTCCACCACCTCCCAGGGCAGCTCATTTCAGTGCCTCACCACTCCAACTGTGAAAAGCCTTTCCCTAATGTCCAATCTAAACCTACCTAATCTGTTTGAGGCCAATCACTCTTGTTCTGTCTCCAATTACCTGTGAGAAGAGCCCAGCAGCAGCCTCTCCGCAATGTCCCTTCAGGCAGCTGTAGAAAGCCACGAGGTCTCCTCTCAGCCTCCTCTTTTTCAAACTAAAATCCTCCACCCCTCCCACCCTCAGCAGGCCTGAGAGTAGCCCAGAACTGCCCTCTCCAGCTTAGGCCTACAAGACCTCAGCAGGCTGCATGAGGCAGCCCAAAATTCCCTGCCTTCTCGAAGCCGTCTCCTATGCACAGACCATGAGGTAGGGAGGGACACTGCTCCTCCTGAGGAAAAGAAGTGAAGGGAGGAGAGGCAGGGAGGGAAGGGACTGATACCAGCCAGGCACTGCCTTATAAGCTGTGATACCAGAAAGTGGAATAGAACAACACTATTACAATGTCCTGAGATGACCAGTTCCATCCCCTGGGACAAGTCTTTGTCTGTAGTTTTCTTAAGGGAACCTGGGACCCCCTCAAACTACCACAGACTGGAAATCAAAAACATATTGGTCTGTCCACACAGTCTTCAAGTAGAAATAAAGTGGATATCCTTTCAGTACTACAGACCTGTCTGGTGTCAAATCTCTTCTTCATCTAAATGTGGCACAGCGGAGGTCGGGGGGACACAGCGACTTTTGTAACTGCACAGTAAATGGTAACATTTCCTGGATAAGTTCTACCTTTGAGTACTGCATTTTTCTCTCAAATTTTTTTTTTTCTTTTCTCCTGGTGAATGCAAGCAACATTTGAGTTTGATCAAATGCCAACAAAACTGTCAGGAAGCCAGTAGCCCCCACCACTTCTCCACACAGCATTTAAACAAATTAAATCAAGCTCAGGGAAGACTGAAATGTTTGACTTCTGTTTAATTGAGAGGTTGTAATCAATTAATGCTGTAGGACCCTGATCTGCTTCTGTTGAAGTCAAACTTTCATCAATAACTGCAATCAGATGAGAACTTTCACCAGCTGTATCTGCCTCTTGTCTGCCATAGAGTGGTAAACATGATTGTTCAAAGGCCATTAGGCAGGGCTTCACTGTTCTGCAACAGGGTGGTTAAAACTATAACAATTCAGGGCCAGTCTTGACTCCATTACAAAGTTAATGAATACGTTTGTGTTAGATTTGGACTACCATGTAACTAAAATGCACAGAGAGTGATATAGGAAACAGCAAATGTGCCACATTGGGTAGCAGTTAGATATCCTCAATGTCCCATGTTTTTAGATAATGTAATTATTAGCAAACATACTAAGAAGTGACAGGCTAGCAGCATATGCTGTGCTTTATCTTGCACATGCAACACATGGATTTTCTCTTGATGCAGTCCAACACAACATCAACATCAAACTGTTGCAACGAGTCCAGAGGAGGGACAGGAAAATATTCAGAGGGCTGGGGCACCTCTGCTATGAGAACAGGCTACGAGAATTGGGGCTCTTCAGCATGGAGAAGAGGCTTCGAGAAGGCCTACAAGAGGGCAGGGGAGGGACTTTTTATAAGGTCCTCTAATGGGAGGCTGTGGCTGCTCCCTCCCTGGAGGTGTTCAAGGCCAGGTTGGATGAGGCCTTGAGTGACCTGTTCTAGGGGGAGGTGTCCCTGCCTATGGCGGGGAGGTTTGAACTAGATGATCTTTGAGGTCCCTAACCTAAACCATTCTATGATTCTGTGGTTCCTAAAAGAAACATCACTACATACCTGTGAGGTAAAATGACTTTCAGAAAGTAAAGGAATAGAAAGTCAGGAAAAGTATGAAAATGGTTTCGTTATGTTTCACATAACATCTCTACTGGAAACAAAAGGACTTACCTACACACATAACTACTCCATTTAGATGCAGTGATTTCACTTCACACACTAACTGAAATAAGTGTAAACAAGTTGAAATGCTCCAACAGACATCAAATAATGAAATCAAGGAAAAAAATATATGCAGATACACAACTGTATGAGAACATACATTTGTAGGTGTATGTGTGTATATATATACATACATATATATATGTGTGTGTGTGTGTGTCTGTTTATGCATGTATATGCTAAAACGAACCACTTGACTGATGAGTACTAGGATAAAGATTACTGTTTTGTTGAGTATTTTTTAATTCTTTTTATATTACAAGCAAATTGTACAATGGAGCCTGTACTTGTTAAGCATCATTTCAGCAATTACATAATAACTGCACCAGCTCTTCAGAAAGTGTCTCTCCATTTTGTCTTTAGCCCATTTTCTGATATTAATTTCTCACTCAAGCATCTTAAATGTTATTCCTATGGAAGGCTAATGAAAGGAAACAAACTCTTGTTTTTTAAGTATGAAGATTACCCTTTTTCCCCTCGCTTAATCTTCTAGAGGTAAAACGTTTGGATCTGTGGAGTAAACCAGTGAGACTCACAGAAGATGTTTCATATTTCTTTCCTCCAGAGAAATCACAAAAAGAAAAAAAAAAAAAAGCGTAAAGGCTGGACAAAATAGAATCATAGAATCATAGAATGGTAAGGTTGGAAGGGACCTCAAGGATCATCTAGTTCCAACTCCCTGCCATAGACAGGGACACCTCCCACTAGTACAGCTCACTCAAAGCGTCATCCAGTCTGGCCTTGAACACCTCCAGGGAGGGAGCAGCCACAACCTCCCTGGGCAACCTGTGCCAGTGCCTCACCACCCTCACTGTAAAGAACTTTCTTCTGACATCTAGTGTAAATCTTCCCTCTGCCAGTTTAAACCCATTGCCTCTTGTCCTGTCATTGCAAGACCTTGTCAATAGTCCCCTTCAGATACTGGAAGGCTACTATCAGGTCTCCTCGAAGCCTTCTCTTCTCCAGGCTGAAGAGACACAACTCTCTCAGTCTGTCCTCATAGGAGAGCTGCTTCAGCCCTCTGATCATCCTCATGGCCATAATACTGGCTTTTCTCTTTCTCAAACCACCACTTTTCTGAAGGGACCAATGTATGTGTTATTTCTGACTTAGATTTTATGCAGTGTTTTGCAAATGGACTGTGTATTTGTATACGAAGGAAAACAACAGGCATAAAAATAGGCAATGCAATATGTCATTATACTTCTCAATCTTCCTTTGGATACTACTGTCAGCCTAACGTAACAAAAGTGATTGATTCTAAAGAATGACAGAGTCTATTTCTGGCCTTTTAAATCTCTCCTTGGCCATACATCCATATAAATTTGGTGAGGGAGGGGAGGGGGTAAACAGCCTCCAAATGTCATGCCAAGAAAAATGCCAAGTTCACATACGACAGCATGACAAAAGAAGACATGGTGTCACAATGGCAGTGACACATAAACCAAGACTTCTAGCACTCCTCCACTCTGCCTTTCTCCCTCAGTATTCATCCCTTATTTTAAGCCTAGCCCGATGAAAAACACAAGTTTGTTTAACAGCCCACACTCAGCCATTCTTGAGCCATGAATCAAACTGTATAACCAATTTTAAACAGCATTTACAGAAAGACATTTGTAGCAGGAGTTATGCACACAGCCAACTCCTGGCTAAGTGCTGCTAAACATTCTGTTCTCCTCCAAGTCTGTATTTTTAGAAAGAACAGCACGTTTTAGTGGAAATGTGCTGTAAGTTGAAAATCAGCTTCAGACTTTTAGTTAAAATGTATTCAAAGAAATATAAAATCTTACTATGCTAAATATAGTCAAAGATTACATTTACAGTTGTAGTTACAGAATCACAGACTGGTAGAGATTGGAAGGGACCTCTGGGGACCATCTAGTACAACCAGGTTTGCCTAGAGAGCAGGCTACGTAAGAATGTGTCCAGGTGGGTTTTGAAAGTCCCCAGAGAAGTATACTGCAACATCTCTGAATGGCCTGGTCCAGAGTTCTATCACCCTCAAAATACAGAAGCTTTTTTCTTATGTTCAGATGGAACTTCCTGTGTTTTAGTTTGCTGGATGCCACTGAAAAGAACCCTGCCCCATCCTCTTCAGCCCACCCTTTAGATATTGGTAAGCATGGACAAGATCCCTACTCAGTCTTCTGTTCTCCAGAGGAAAAAGCCCTAAGTCTTTCAGCCTCTCTTTGTCAGAAAAATGTTCTAGTCCTCTAATCATTACAGTCCCACATTATTGTTGTAGGCCTCAACTGGACTCTCTCCAGTAGTTTCTTGTCTCTCTTGAACTGAAGACCTTAGCACTGGGCACAATACTTCAGATATGGCTTCACTAGGGCAGAGTAGAAGGGAAGAAGAACCTCTCTCAATTGGCTGGCCATGCTCTTCTTAATGCACCCCAACATATCATTGGCCACCTTGGCAAAGAGGGTACTGTGCTGACTCACAGTGAACTTTTTGTCCACCAGGACTCCCAGGTCCTTCTTTGCAGAGCTGCTTCGCAGCAGGTCAACCCCTAACCTGCACTGGTCCATGAGGTTATTCCTCCCCAAGTGCAGGTCCCTACGCTTGCCTTTATTAAGCTTCCATAGATTCCTCTCCACTCAACTCTCCAGCCTACCAAGGTCTCACTGAATAGCAGCACAGCCTTCTGGTGTGTCAATCTCTCCTCACACAAACTTGCTGAAGGTACACTCTGTCTCTTCTTTCAGGTCACTGATGAATATGTAGAATAAGATTGGACCCAGTACTGACACCTGGGGAGCATCACTTGCCACAGACCTCCACTTGGGCTCTACAACACCCATCACAACACTCTGAGCTCCGTCATTCAGCCAGTTCTCAAGCCAGCTCACTGCCACCCATCTAACCCACACTTCTTAAGCTTATTCATAATGAAGTTGTGTGAGACAGTGTTCAAAACCTTGCTGAAGTTGAGGCAGACAACATCCACTGCTCTCCCCTTAGCTACTGAACCAGTCATGCCAACATAGAATGCTATCAGATTGGTCAAACATGATTTCCCCCCGGTAAATCCACACTGATCACTCCCAATAACCTTTTTTTTTTTTTTTTTTTTTTCCCTCCATGTGCTTAGAGATTACCTCCAGAATAACCTACTTCTTCACCTTTCTAGGAGTGGAGGTGAGGCTGACTGACCTGTCCTTTCCTGACTCCTATTCCTTGCCACTTTTGAAGACTGGACTGATGCTGGCTTTCATCTAGTTTTTGGACACCTCACCTGTTATCCACAACCTTTTAAACATGATGGAGAGTGGCTTAGCAATAACCTTAGCCAGCTCCCACAGAACTTGTGGTTGTGTCCCATAAGGGTCCACGGATTTCTGAGTGGCAAGCTTGCCTAGTTCTACTTAAAGAACCTCCACAGTTTCCCTCTGCTGGAATGAATTGATGGGGCATTTTCTCCAGGGCAATCTAGAGTAGCAGTGGCTACTTCTACCATTTCAACTACCACATAGAAATGCCATCCTGGAACTTTCCTAAAGCTTTATTAAAAAAAAAAAAAAAAAAAAAAAAAAAATNAAAAAAAAAAAAAAAAAAAAAAAAATCACACCAAAAAAGTTCAGCAATCGATGTGCTGATTACAAAGTTTCTTATGGATTTTTTTTTTTTTTTAAACTGCAGACTTAAACCTGTTCCTTCCACTTCAGAGACCAATGAGATTCTCTTTGTTTATTATTCACATTTATTCAAAGCCCTTGTTTCAGAAACGTGTGCATGTCGTCAAATACAGTGGGGTTTTTTTGCAAATGGTGCAATATAAATACTTCACATTTCTGCCTTATTTAGAAAAAAAAAAAGTTTAAAAAAAAAAAAAGGAATACAACTTCTAATTTTCTCTTCTCATGCAAAACGCCATTCTACTCCACTCTCCAGGACCCAGATTATACTCATGCTACTTTAAATCTTACCATACGACCTCCTGCTGGAGAAGCATGCACTAAAACTGAAAATTGCTGCACATTTTAAGTGTGCTGTGTCCCTCTAATGATACTATCAAAGATTATTTTAACATACTCATTTTATACCTTTTATCATCTCTTTGACACCAAGCAATCAAATAAAAATACATGAGTTGGGGACAATACTAAATCAGTGGCAACTGATCCAAACCAGAGAACAGGGGAAAGAAAAAATGCTGATTCTGGATCAGATTTCATTCATGCAAGCAAAGCAACAGTAAATTGATTATTTCTAGCCTCTTGGTGCATTTACAGTTAAATTGCTTCATTTGAAACTGAATCAATATTTCTAATTATGTTAATTACAGTATTAAAATATAATGATCTACAGTGGAAGTGAAACAAGGATATAACCTGGTAAAGGATTCTGGATACATCTGAGTACAGACCAAAATACACTCTTTACGCAAATAAAGAAATAGAAACACAGGTAACACTGGGTTCCAGGGACCTTAGACAGTCATCTCTGCACTCCTGCTCTGAGGGAGGTTCAAATGCACTCAACTATATCCAGACATTCCCCCACAGATGTTTGTTTAACCTAGCCCATGAAAGACTGCTTCTTCACTCACAATGAAACAACCGATGCTCATTAAAAGAAATCAACCACCTTTTCCACCTCAAATTTCTGAACTGATATTCCTACTTTCCCATTGCTGGAGAACGCAGGTTTTGTTGTTTGGGTTTTTTTAATCATCTTGTGCAGCAGCCTTATTTAACTGCTGCAAATTAAGTAGTCCTAGATTTCTAAATGCCAAAATATATAGAACCATTTGCTGTGCATGACGATGCAAGAGAGTGCTCACATAGAGCTCCAGTGCACATCACGAGATTGCCGTGTCACAGAGTGCCTTGGTGTATGCAGAGCCTGCCCTGTGCTGACAGCACTTCCTTATGTATCATCAAGATATGGTTGATGTATCTTGATGGCTCCACCTAAAGTGGTTTCACTTAAGGTGATGGAGTGGTCCAAGGCTGAGAAAACCTGCTTAGTTATACAGTATTTGCAGGAGATTGACCAAAGGCATCGGTTTGGGGGTTGTCTATAGTATTCCCAGAAAAAAACAGACAGTGTAAAAGCTGGCACTAACAAAACTACACTGGGGGATACACGTAGCATGTACAAGCATACTGAGGAGTAAAGCCATGCTGCCAAAACCAGAGAAACTGCAGGTACAGGTCAATTAAAAAAAACCAACCAAAAACCAAAACCAACAAAACAACCAACAACCCAAAAACTCAACAAACAACAAACATCTGAGAACAAACTATACTTTGGGACACTGGGATCTTTGATTTAAGTAATATCCAAGAGCAGAGAGAGAAGTGAGCCAGGGGGAAAAATGGCAAGTATTCATTACTTTGCCAGACCCTGTATTTCTAATGCCAGTTAAAAGGTGAATACTTTCATGATCCTTGCAAAAATCCATGTTTACAGCTTTATACAATGTCAGATTCCCTAGGAGGAAAATCACAAGCAAGGTGTTCAATGCCCACAGTATTCTTGGAGACACGGACAGGAAATATATGCACTCAGCACTGAAGAAAATTAAGTCATACTGGTCTAGTCTAATGGCAATGGCATTTACCAATCAGCTGGAAAAAAGTGGGTATTCATCTGTACCTACTGAAAACTTCCCTCTGCCCAGCTCAGTGCTTTTCAATGCAGCAACATTTTGAGGACAGTTTACAAGGGTAGGCTGAGTATGTAAATGCAGCTCCATAAACCCATAATTAGGAAGTTCTGTTTCCCTTACAGCTGTGGAAGAGAGCAGTTACACACCATATTTAGTGGCACACCCTACACCCTACTCAGGAGTGCCTCGCACTCTGCGTCTGCGTCGCTGGAATTCACAATGAAGATCGATTCAAGGGACTGATCCCAAAGATAGCCTGCTGGTGAAACACTTGGCTTGACATAATTATTTTCACACCATATAGATTAATCTGAGTACTTAAATTCTGCTTGCGAGTTCCTAACTAACATTACTCGACTGCAGAATTTCTAATTACAAGTATTACCATTTCTAATCTTCTGAAGCCCTGCCTGCTGTGCCTGCATCCAGTCGTCACATTACAAGGTCCTCTATTGTCTGGCTGCATTCTTCTCAGGCCTTCAAATGTTAATAAACTAGAATAATGAAAAGGGAGGGCAACAGTAGGGCTGAGTAGGATGATAGTACAATTTAATTTTAAAATTTGGGGCTTTCTAGTAATAGGGGATAACTGAAAACTAATATGGGCTTAACATAGGCAGGGATCAGAAGATTTCCTGAACCTCGGCTGAAGCAAGCAGAGGAGGAAATAAACGTGGAGTTCACTGGCAAATTTGGATTAAGCATAAGCACTAGAGTGCCACAAAAATAAGTACAACCTATAGCAGAAAGAAAGAAGTCAAGGAGCAAAGATAATTGACCCAGGCATAATCAACCAGATCCTCCTGCTGTAAATAACACTGCTGGCAGAAGTGGTATCACACGGGCAAGGACTAGTGACAATAAAGTCTGATGGTACCAATCCAACTATGAAAATGCAGTAAGGGAAAGGCAATATAATTCTGGTACAAAGCATGAGAGTATAATCGCAGGGAGAATATTAATGCTGTTACACAGTTAATACATGGCTGAATTTATCTTAGTAAATTATTCATGTTCTTCCTAAAACAAAAAGGCCAGCCAATTTTGCCCCTTTTTTACCTAGGCAAGCTCCTTTCATTACATCTCAACATCCCTTTGAAACAAGCTACACCACGAGTAGTTTTTATATCTATGAA
This sequence comes from Eubucco bourcierii, assembly GCA_013396675.1. NCBI lineage: Eukaryota > Metazoa > Chordata > Aves > Piciformes > Ramphastidae > Eubucco > Eubucco bourcierii. The sequence goes on from VWZE01012798.1 coordinate 389,683, forward strand.
GCTAAAAGCCTCTCTACAGTGGTGAAGAAAAGCAATAGAAAATTACAGTTCATATGAGTAAAGTACAGCCTGCCAAAAGAAGTTTAATTTGTCGATGCTGGACTGTGGATTTGGAGTGCCAAAATTATTCAAGTCAGAACATTGCACTAAGTGGCAGGCATAACAGCTTCTCAGTGTAGATCCATGAACCTGACTGTACACAGCACTGATCAAAGTCAGCTTTGAGAGGACATGTAACAATGAGATTGTCCTTCAAAGAGGAAAAGGAGAGATCTTGTGGAAAGGAACTGGCCAAATCCTATATCATCAACAAGACAGAAATGTCTGATCCCTTTGACAATCAGCCTGTTTTAACAGGGAGGGAACTATCACCTCACGTGGCACATGCAGTCGGCTAGTAGGAACAGTGCTGCCACTTCCACCTCCACCTGCAGCACTGCAGGTGAACCAGCAACCACCGGGGACAGGGAGCACTGGATCAAAACTTACCTATTCCACTTTCCTGACCCCACCTCAGTCCTGGCTGAAACAACTGCTCATAGTGGAACTGCACATTCAGTCATTGCAGCAATTTTTAAAATGTCAAGTCTGGAGCCTCATCCTTAGTCTAACAGTGGACGCTACTGAGTGGCTGGTTTTATGAACATCTTGTAACTGATAACCCAAGACAGAAAACTCAGCTCAGACTATAAAACTGATCTCTGGTGATACCAGAGGAGGAGGAAAAACTGAGGGGAAATGTCAGAGTCTTTGTAATTTCATTTGTTCTTAAACATTCTGTAATATATAATTACCGAATGATACTATGGGGAGGATAAGGTGAGATTGTTTGGGCTTGCTCTACTTGAGTATCTCTCTAAAGAAATAAAGATGTAAGTATTCTTTAGGGTTGACCTTGTAATTTCAAGTTTTACTGGTTTTGTTTTCTAAGAGCAACATTCTGTAGTGATTTTTACTTTAAGATTACTTACACATGCTTTCAAGGTTTAAACCACTTTACTATTCCCATCTGTAAGGCAATAAGAGAGGAAAATTTACACTTCAAAAATCTTGATAAAAAATAGTGAATATGTTCAAATTCCATCTTTCTTGTTTTCTAACCAATAATAATAATAAAATCTACTGGTGTCCCTCCTGTCCCATATCTCATTTCTTTCCTCTGCCTGCAAGATCTAACATTATCACAGATGTACAATATAACATATTCCAGCTCATGCAAACAAAAGCAGCACAAAGAACGCAAAGAAAAAGTACACAGCAGTTGTGAATTATTCTTCACAAATAATAATAACAAATCATCTTCCAAATTATCTTGATTTTTACTGGCACTTTGATTGCCTATTATGCTAGGTGGCTTGTTTGTTGCCCACCAATTGTTATTTGGGAGTCACATGGACACTACCGTTCAACGTTAACACTGCATTGTCTTCCCCTGATATATTCCTCTTCCTCCCTTCCTTTCCCACTTCATATCACCCTTTGTTCTGCCTGTGCTGAGGGCCCAGGCACACGGAAACCCAGTGGGACATGACTGGAGGCAGTAAGGATGGCAGTAAAGCAGCAGGGCTCTGCGTAGTGAAGTCTGTTGCAAAGTCTATTGCTTACCCAGGTGCCACTTAGCTTGGCTTAGAGAATTTCTCTCTCTTATGCTAAAGAAATCGCCCCGAAGAGTAAGCCACCTGGCTCGCAGGCAGCTCCTGAAACTCATGCATGCTAGCTTTGGACAGAATTCTCCTGGACTTTCTTGTATTAATGAAAAGAGGTTTGAAGTGCAATGTAACACTCCTTTATATGGGCTCGAAGACCCCTCCGAAAATGGACAGATGGGAGTAAAGGAGCCCTTTATATAAAAAAAGGCTTTTCTAAAGATTTTTGTATAAAAGAAACACCTTTGTTAAGTGCCCAGTTTAAGTAAAAAACGCTTGTAATACCACTACATGGTCTCGAAACCTTAATGCAAAGCAACAGAACTATTCAAATTTGTACAGTCCTACATTTTTTTTCTGTGTGTGTGTTAATGTCAGGACAATAAATTCAAGCATAGCAATAATATGATTGGCTTTCTCAGACCTCTGAGCCTTTCTTTACCTCTCCCAAAGCCCCCAGGTCATGCTGAAAAGCACTGATCTAGTTATAACCTTTTCCATGGGGAAGCAAAAGCACCAGTCACAATAAAGCACCAGTAATAAACTGAGTCCTAACAAAGCAAATTTCTTCCTGGGATCCCAAACAATTTCTCGAACATTGATAAACTGCATCACACCTCATCCCTTATAAAATACCCAGATATTGTTGTGGTTATTTATTCTGCAGAGGAGACAGAGAACTAGTCTTAGGATTATCAATAGAGATAAATCTATAGGGTGAAGTGTATTTCCTAGACACTTGAAAATATGCCCTGAGATCAAGTAGATGTAAGGACACTTGGCACTGTGTAACCATACATGTCTTTTCCAACCTAGAAAGAGCTGGTGACAGGACCAGGAACTGAGCCAAGACTCTGAAGAGAAGTTAATTTATTATAAGAAATACACTATAGGAAAAAAAAAAAAAAAAAGGATCTGGAAAACACATATCCAATGAAAAATATCACTTAACTCAGGACACTTCACAAGGCTGTTTCACTCATCTATTCTGATTTGGGAATTACAAAGCTCTTTAAATCTCAAATAGGGTAAATTCTGCCAATGCATCTTAAATAAAACAAAGGATCAGGAGGTCATTCACTCCAACCTCTTTTCTAGCCATTTTACAGTTATTTACATGTTGTACAGACAGGATCTTAAAGCATCTGCGATTTCCCTGCCTTATAATGTGAAGACTAATGAGTGAAAGCTGATTTCTCTACTGTTATGTCAAATCAGAACTGACTTTGGACTCTAGTGGGAGATACAAGTGTGTGAATTACAACAGCTCTATTCTCATTCACATGCATAACAATGCTGCACCTATTAATGTCACTGAAAACACAAACGAGCTTGGAAAATGAGAGTGTTTTCTTCAGCCAATATATAAGGTCATGTAAATCTGTTCCCTTTAATAGCTATTACCAAAGCAATGCCAGGGGAGGACCTTTTGTTTTAGATATTCAAACTTATGGCTGGAACGCTACTCACACAGACTTTTTTTTTAAAAGTAGAACATCTTACATAATTTTAAGATGTTTTTCCTACTTGCTCGCTCCTTGCTGCCTAAAAAGTGTAGCTTCGTTGCCCTGAATGCCTTTTGAGAGATTGCCACGGCTACGCTCGCTCCTTCACTCACGTAATGAGAGCTACAGCAGAGCACGCAGCTCTCTTTGTCTCTCACCATCCGCTTTTCAAAACTTACACACTTTAATTTCTGCTAGTTAAATCAGAATACCTAATAAAAAACTGCGCTAGCAACCATAAACCCAGCGTGCAGTGGGAGGGGGAGGAGAGAAGGCTAGCTTGTCGGCAGCTGGCACTTTTATTATGAGGCATTTAAAAAGCCTGACAGCTAATGCACTTTACTAAGACACTACGAACTACATGCCTTCAGAAGAAATTATAATAGCTAATGAGGTTTGGCTTTGCTTGTACATTATATTGCCTGCTTTTCAGGGAGACTGATGCAGCTCTGTGTACTTCTCTGCGCAATATGAATTCAGATGGTAGCTGACAGGGGTAGATTTGGAAGTAAGATTTATCTCAAAGTATGCTTCCGTGTTTACACACTCAGCATCATTTTTCATATCCACCTTTAACCATTATTCCTCTTTGGCAGTAGAAGTCAGGTTCTTAATTATGAGAAATTTTTCATTGTAATGAAAGGAAACATAAAGATCCTCATGAACACACTCACATTTACAACTTATTTACAATGCATTTTCAGAGTTCCAATAATTCATGGTGTTAAAGATGGAAGACTCCACACACTAGCTGCAGTATTAATGCCTTGAAAAATTATTAGCCAAACTAGAAATTTTATTAGTCAGCTTTTCATGTTAGATGTGCTCTACTGGGTTTTCTCTATGCCAATGCTTATTTCATGTTCTGGGAATTTTTCTAACTAGCCTAAGATATTACGCTCTTAAATGATTTACTCATTCTATTAAGCCCTGACACTAAATATATTTTATTCTAAATTAGATCTTTCTTAAAAAGAAAGGTTTTCTTCCTGTTGGAGAAGAAAAAAAACAACTGTTCTGGTTAAGATACAAAAGTAAAACTCTGCAAGATCTGAGAGATAATAAACTTATTAACTGCCCACCATTTGCATGAAAGTAAGAAATACTTCACCTTTATGTGAAAAAAAAAAAAATAATCTTTTCAACATGCTGCTTTTGAGGGCAAATTCCTAACAGGATCTATACATTTGTAAGTTCTCTTGCCAAAGAGCATAATCTTGCAGGAAGGTCTTGGTACCTTTTTTTTCTTGTTTGCTTGGGGTTTTTTTGGGGTTTTGTTTGTTTCTAGTGTAAAAAGTAGCAGAAGCTGTTAGCTGCATTGTGTGGAAGGCCATAGAAAATTAGGAGTCATACTCTTGGTCTCCAATGAGTAGCAACAGGAGAGCAAGGCGTAGCTCAGTTAGAAAAGATTTTTAGTTCTGGGCAGACCCATCGAGACCATACTGCACCGGCCTCAAGAATATGTTGCAAAACCTGTGGGTTTTGCCTACAGTAAGCTATGTTCAAGTACCACAACAAACCAAGGGGCTAACATCCTGAAAGCAGGGTAGAGCTCATCTCCAGTATCAATGACAGGTAGGATTTTGTACACATTCTTAGAGGACAAGGCATTTGGCAAAGAAGGATCTAACAAACACTACTTCACATCGCTCTGTCCTTCTTAAAATAAAAAAAATCCTGACTGCCATTGAGAACTTCCCTTAGTCTGAATTACTGTACTTACAAATGGTGACGATCATCCCATTGCAGTCAGATCTATTTGTGATAAAAATAAATCCATGCTCTCTGAGGAAATGGGTAGAAATCACAGCTATTTGTAAATTATTTTCCTGTGTGACAGAAATAAGCAACTACTTCCATTGAACTAATTATATGACTTTCATGAGGCAAGTATTTCTGTCTTCTATTTCAGACTACTGGCACATAGGCTCACACTTTTTTCTTATCAAAGAAAACATGGATCGATACCTCTTTTAATCTAGAAACAACAGAGAGAATCCCATGAAGTGTCTGGCAGGGTATTCATCTTCCTACCATATTAAGGTTTGGAAAGGAGGCTGTCATAGTCTGTTCTATAATTTCTACTTTTGAGTGATGGCTACACACCAATAGATGTCTCACCTTGCTCTTCCCTGGTTGTTGTGATGTAAAACATCGCTGCCAGACTGCTTGTATAATAAGATTTTATTTGAACACTAAATTTCCGAGGGATTCACTTCCCCTTCAGGATATTTTGGCATGAGCACCTCAAAAAGCAGGCACGGGAAACACAGATCTCTTGTACTTGGTTCTTTGCATTGTCAGACAAGACAGACACATCTGTAGCCATGACTAGGGATACGAGATCTGATTCACACAAATTCAAACATACTAACAGAGAACAGCATCACATTATCACCACGTAAAGATGATACTTGGTTCTTTCCATAGCATCTCAAACTGAATAAAGTGGAGCAACTCCACTGATACACCAATTTACACCGGCCAGTGCCCTGTTTACTGTCTTTTGACTAAGCATCTCATGGACATTCCTCACCTGCAATTCTTGCCTCTGATTCTAGATTATTCTCACAACCCTGAATACTTCATAATGCATTCTGATTAAATAAACTGCTAGGTGCAGTAATTTATGATGAATGTCAGGTCTGGTCTACACACAGAGAAATTACACCGATTTAACTAAATCGGTTTCTAAATCAATTTAGTTAAATCGGAGCAGCTCCCAAGTGAGGACACGTAAATTGGCTTAAGAATGGCTGATATCATGTTAGCTTAATTCAGTTTAAAGAATGTTCACACAAGGGGGTTGCAATGATTTTATTATGATATTATTAATTGATTTAGAAACCAGTTTATTTCAACCAGTACTATTTGTGTGTAGGCCAGGCTACAGAGACAAGCACAAACTGCAAAAGGCAACATGGTCAGCATTACTACTCTCAGGAACTACAGAAGGAATTGGAATAAAGTTTCAACCTAATTTGTTAATGAATAGCCCACATGCCAGAATAAAGCTAACAAGCAATGTTTTGTTTACATGATAGTTTTCCTCTAGGTGGTTGATATGGCATTAGTAATTAAAAGTCACACTTTGTTACATTACAATCGTAGTGTGAAAAGGTTAAAATGTAAACACACTTAAATATCTTGGGGCTATTGCAATTATTGCTAATTTTTAGTTATCACAGAATGGGAGGAAGTGACTGGGGCTGGAAGGGTTGGAAGTGACCTTGAAAGATCATCCAGTCCAACCCCCCTGCTAGAGCAGGATCACCCATACCAGATCACACATGAACACAGCCAGGTGGGTTTTGAGTATCTCCAGAGAAAAAGACTCCACTACTTCCCTGGGCAGCCTGTTCTAGTGTTCCATCACCCTCACAGTGAATAAATTCCTCTTCATGTTTACATGGAACCTCCTATGCCTCAACTGCCTACCCATTTGCCACTTGTCATTGGGCATTCAACACAGATGAAAATAAATCTTCAACTTGCCAATTGTAAGCTTATTTTTCCCCCTTAATTTTTTGTTTGAATAAACTAATGCCCAAAGAATTTAATGCTTGCTTATTTCAATAGACATGATAAGAAATTAGTCCTTTGTTTTAAATATAACACCTCAAGATTAGTTGGTACTGCGGTGACAAAAGACTGAGTTGATTTTTAGCACCAGCTAAAGGCATCTGAGTAGTGGTTGAAGATGCATGTAAAAAGAACAATATTCAAATACATCCAGAGTTAACTCCAAGGCAAAAGGCAGAACTTAAGTTTCCTGACATGAGGGCAGTCCCCTTAGTAACAGTGACCTTAGTTTGAAGAGAGGTCAAATGCCTTTTGAGCTGGAGGATATCAGGGGGAAAGAAAAAAAAAAAAAAGAAAAAAAAAGCTAGATTACAAATCCCTTCCATTCTCTTTTGGTTGCAGGGATGTAATGATGATGTAGTCTTAGAGACAGAAAACATTTCTGTGAAATGCTGCCTCATGTTCCACAGACCTCAAAATCATTTCACAGTAGGCAATTGGATGTGAGTCCAGAAAAGAAAAAAAAAAGTGTACCTCTTTCTCCATAATATACAGGAAGCCACTGAACAGTAATGATCACAGCCCATTGAAGTGTAAATGTCACTTGAATAGCATGGACAGATGGGTCTTTTCATGGAGAGATTAGACTATGGCTATTTGTCCTGGGGAGAGGGGCAGACAAGACTTCTGTGCATGTATGGTGGTACATGCAATGTTTTATACCTTTTAGGTTCACAGATATAAGCAGGTCTTGTTCCTTGCTTAGGATGCTTGCATCCTTTGCAGGTACTTCTATTTGATCACTGCATTTAGAAATAGCGAGGATTTCTTAACAAGGTCTAGGAGGGTCTTAAACACAAATTGGTATTCACATCAGCCATGATGTCCCCCCTCTTCTTCCTGCCAGTCTCTCCCCAGCTTCCTCATGTACACCACATCTTTCACAAGATTCCTTCCAATGCAAGACAGGTCCCAGAGTTGCTCTCCTCCGTCCTGCACACCTCCCGGCTATAATCCTAGTAGCTGCAGACTTTGTCACTGCCAAGTGTCTCAAATGCTTACCGTACTTGGCTGTCTCCCTTCCTAACAAGGCTGTCTCAGATACTAACAAGGATCTGTTAAGAATCTAATTAATTACTTAATGTCTACAAAGTACTTTGAAGATGAAAACAACGGCAATATCAGTGATAAGTACTATGCTTATTTACTCTTCTGGTTTCCCTCTCCTTCTCTTAGTAGAGAAAAGTTGGTGACCACCTAGATTCTCCCAGGCAATCAGTGAGTGACAGAACAAAAGGACACAGCCTCAAGCTGCACCAGGACAGGTTTAGGCTGGATGCTAGGAAGAAGTTCTTCACAGAGAGAGTGATTGGCATTGGAATGGGCTGCCAAGGGAGGTGGTGGAGTCACCATCCCTGAAGGTGTTTAAAAGGTGACTGGATGAGGCACTTCATGCCATGGTTTAGTTAATTAGGAGTTAGGTGATACATTGGACTTGATGATCTTGAAGGTCTTTTCCAACCTGGTTAATTCTGTGATCCGCAACAAATAATTGCATTTGGCCTGTGAAACTCAGCAGACAACACACACTTTGTGTGTTGTCAAGCCAGAGAGGCTCACATTTAATTTCTGTCATCACATTCTTGTGTGGTGGCCAAGACTGTTTCCAGATAGGCAGAATATTTCAGTCAGATGTATTCAACAACTAAATATTGCTGCTATTTTTACAACTTGACTGAGGATAAGAATTAATTTCCAGGTCTTGAGGGGGCAAGTCAAAGAGGACACATAGGGTCCCTAGCAGCAAGTAAAAGTAAGCCTTGGTCCAAGCAGCCTTCAAAGCAACTGGAACAATCTGAAATAACTCAGGTATGTTAGGCAGATGAAACACAGATACGGTATCCCCAAGAACAAGGAAGAAGCAAAATCATAGAGTCATAGAATTGGCCAGGTTGGAAGAGACCTCCAAGATCATCCAGTCCAACCTATCACCCAGCCCTAACCAATCAACTAGACCATGGCACTAAGTGCCTTACCCAGTCTTTTCTTGGACATCTCCAGGGGCGATTCCACCACCTCCCAGGGCAGCCCATTCCAATGGCAAATCACTCTATTTGTGAAGAATGAGTGAAAGACAAAGGAAGAGCTTTCTAAGAGGAGCTTAGAGGAATTCTTACTTCTTTGCAAACACTTGTCCCAGGATGGGCAGCTTGAAGGTATTGAAAAGACTCCTATCCAATGGTCTCCCATCAGAAAACAAAAGATAGTGCAGGGAATAATCTACTTCAAATCAAAACTATCTGCAAACATAGCATTAAAGAGAGAGTTTTTCCCTTGCAAAATGAGCTCTTTCTTTGAGGTAGTAAATGAGAACTTCCTTACACCAACTCAACTTTGAGCTTCTCTTGTAGTTTTGCACAGCCATTGGCTCTCTTGGCTGTGATTGCCAATCTCTTGATAGCTCCTGAATGAGTGGGAAAATGTCAGCTTTGATTAAAAAAACCCCAAACAATTACAAACAGTCCCTAACTACAGAGCAGACTGAAACACAGGTGCCAACATTAGCAATAAGTGAAAGAAATACTGTTTTCATATTATAAGATGCTGACTGCTCTGCAGCTCAGTTGTAAGTGTAAGATGTGATTAGGTGCAAACAGGTAGGGCTGCTCTTGCTGAGTCCAATTATAAGAACAAGATGATGGATACACAAAGAAGTTTAGTATGAATACACATGCAATGCATTTTCTACTTGCCTGAAGCCAAAAGCCTTAACTGTTTGAGCCATAAATCACTCCCCTGACACCATGCTTAGACCCAGGTGTATGGAAATATGCTACAGACAGTCCTTTACTGCCTCTAAGATGTTTCATAATTAAAGTTCAGCAAAAGTTTTGGTTCTGTAGTACTCCAGAATAAAGTCTTCTGAATCAGATGTGAAAGCATGTTCCAAATTAATTTTTAAAGAAACCAGTTAAAACTCCCTGCTGAAGGAGGGGTTACATTTTACACCATTAAACACACTTTGTCTATTAAGCAGTTCCAGACAACATAGATGGAATTTAGAATTCCATGTGCAGGAGGGCAAAGAGGATTCAGGCATTTAAAGAGGCTTTTTTTGTTTGATTATGACCAAATTGCAGATCCTTAACAAAAAAAGGGCTTGTAGGTTTGCTATTTAGAGTTGCATCTGTCTTTCATAATTGGGAGCAGAAGTCTATCTGCCAGAATGTGTTTGGTAAATCTCTTTGCAGGCTGCCATTTTGTGAGCAAGGATGTATACATCACCCTGGGTGACCCCTCCCTAAAACCATTCGTATAACTTGCCAGCTGTTCCCCTTTCTCTGACTCGTCCTCCAATTATCATTTAGGAAAGAGCAGAAAGAGGGAGAAAACTCCATATACATATGCTTGCACAACCACAAGGAAGGTAAGGGGCACAAGAAGTCATCCACTTGACAATGCAGACTAGCCATTGTTCTGGTGAAGAAATGGCCAGGCAGCCAATCACACCTGCGGCTGCGGGTTCTGCTGCAGCTGCAACGCAACCTGCAGTCTCGCTTTCCTCCCTTATGTTTCTGCTTCCCCTTTGCTTCATTCCTTCTACAACTGCCCAGCTTGAAAATCCATCCTCAAAGTGGAAGAAAGATAGAATGCATGAAGGAAAGTAAAACGAGACACAAGTCTCAGTGAACAACCTTCTCAGAATGAACTGATGCAAAATTCCAATCTTAATTACCTTACATTAAAAGACTCCCTGGAAGATACTCTAAGAACAATTCTTTCTTAACACTTCAATAGATGAGCGTGGCTTTCCTTTTCCCAGTTCAGACTGCTCTTTTATTAACTTTTTTAATGGTTTAATTGTTTCTAATGTTTCTTATAATAGGCGTTTCTTGTAGTGGAGGAAAAATGTTTGGTTGGGTTTTTCATGACTAATTCTCAATGGAAATTCTCATCATTAGAAATCTGACCTTACATTTGAAGAGTTGCAAGGAGAAAAAAAAAAAAAAAAAAAAAGAAAGAAAAAAGAAAAGAAGGCAAGCCTAATTAATTAGTCACATTATTTTTCCTCCAGCATATTTTAAAAATTAGCAACTGGCAAATGAAAGAGATGGGGCCGAACCTACATCCCTTTTACACAATAGTTGGCGCACTGCTGCTCCTGGGAATACACACAGGGACAGCAGAATCAGTCCCTTACACATAAGCCAGGCATAAGTAAGGGCTGCAGAAAGGCATAGATCAGGCCTCCTGCCACAGTGTCCTGCACACTCTCATTCCCTATTAAAGTCAAGAGAAATGGGAACGAAAGAAGATGTACAGGCACTTTAGCGGGTACCTGATTTTAAATCATTGGGATTTCATGGCATGTAGACTTACGTAGGTAACTGGCAGCCCTCCTAAGAACGCAAGGCGCTGATTCTCCACCTCCATACACATGAGTTCTATGCCTGTGCAATTCTATTGATTTTAATAGTGTGTCATATCAGCTTACTCCAGCGTAACGGAGCTGAGAAACAGGTCCTGAATAGCTAATCCACAAGCAACCGTAATTCCAAGTATCTCTTTTGCATTTCTGCTATGAGGCATCGTATATTATGCAAACTCTTCAGTACATAGGATTTTAGAGTTTTATGCTCCTGACATTCTACCATACCAGTAAGTATCTCTTCCAAAACAGAGAAAAAACCATCATTTCGTGTTAGGAACTGTGTCTGAGATTTTGATCTAAGCTTCAAGATGCACTCTTGTGTTGTCTGCTCACTCCTAGCTCTCACATATGGAAATACCTTCTATGTTTCAAAAAAACAATCAGTTTGGGATCTATGAGTACCATTACATTTTCCCTGTTGCAGGAAAAGAATAGCAATTTTATTGTTGCCTAGTTCATGCAATTAGACAACATTGATTTAAATTTAGGCCAACCTCTATCTTAATTAAACGTCTTGTGCACAGAGGTCTAACTGGAAAACTGGATTAAGTGCTACCATTTTTCTGAAACCTGAGGTACATCCCCCTCTGCAGCACTTTCACACATGTAAAAAGAGGGTCATGCAACCCTCTTCAGCCACCTTTTGCTGGCTTCATCTCATCCTTGAGGTCAGGAATTGTTTCAATTCAGGCATGGTCTAGCAACTCCGACTTTAGCAGTGAAACACTTTGTTGCCATCCTCACTCCAAACTATCATTCTCTCAGAAGAGTTTTTGAATACAGGCTAAACAGGTGTTCCTCCTAATTGTTTCAATGCAAAGTTCAGGCTTAGATGAAACCCAGTTTCCATCATTAAGTAACACAAATCTTCTGGATTTTATGTCCAGGAGGCTGAGGTGAGATCACATAATCCTAACTATTTCATTAAGGACAATACTTCCAGCTCTGGCTTGGTGAGAGACCTTTCCAAAACAGCAAACTGTTCCACAACCAACTGACTTTCTATGGCTTGTGGGTTTGAGATATCATGTGGGGCATCTTTAGAGGCTACTCTAGAGTGCAACTAATATTATTTCTGACCCAGGCATCCAGAAGAACACGTATTGTTTTACCCTGAAAACTGTTCCAAAAGGTTTCAATGTTTCTATTACCAAAAAAAAAAAAAAAAAAAAAAAAAAAAAAAAAAATCCAACCAAACAACAACAAACAAAAAACCGACCAAAACACCCAAAACAAAGCAAAAACCAAACAAACAAACAAAACCAAACAAAAACCAAACAACCAACCAACCAAAAAAAAAACCCCAAAAACCCCCAAAAACCCAAACAAACAACACCCCCCCAAAAAAAACCAAAAAAAAACCAAAAAAAAACAAACACCAAACTTCCTGGTTTTGGATCAGCTTATAAAATTAGAACATTTTAATTAAAAAAATGTGATGTGCAGAAATTATTTCAAACAAATGAAAACACCCAACTGTAATGGGTTAAACTGTCCGTTTTCCTCAAACACAAAGAAGTGAGGGAAAGCAACACACAAAAGAAAGAAACAAACAAAAAAAAAAAAACACAAACCCTCCTCCAAGTTGAGATAAAGAATTGAGATAAAAAGACTTTAACATAAATGCACAATGCACAAATACAATGCACAAATACCTTAGCCTATTGCAGAAAAAAGTGTCACAAAATGCAGGAAACAGTAGCAAAGTCAGCAAACTAAACCCAAAGCCAGTGAGCTAACAACCCCCACACCCCCATCCCAGTGCAAGAGACCAACACCCAAACACGGAACCCAGAAGGAGCAACCTGAATGGGAAGCCTCTCATGTTACAATCTGAACTTCAAGCCCCAGCATACTTTGCTCCAGCCAACACTTTGATTTTGAAGCTGGCTTGAGGCGGAATGGTTTTGAGTAACAGCAGCACATTTCAACTCAAAACATGACACCGAGACAAAAAAAAGTTTGCAGCATTCACCCACATCAGTCAAAATGTCCTGTGCAAGAATATTAAATGAAAATTACTGTAACCACTTCAAGAGTCTCTGATTCTAACTACTATCAAGAAACAAAAGACTGACAACAATGGTAATCAAATATTGCATTTTTTTTTTTACTTTCCTATTTTTCCTTTCTCTCACTGGTGAACTTATGGGTTTTTTGCTGCCACAGGTAGCTTTACTTAAGACTTTGAATAAACACACATTTTTTATCTGAGGTTCATATCTGACTAATTATCAAAGTGCAAAGAATTGTTACATACATATAGAAAAAAAATCACTCTGAGAAACAGGAAGGTAAGTTTTCAGATGATGTTAATCAGCATAATTCCACTCACTCAAAAGGAATTACATAATTTATACCATCTCAGGATGTGGTTCACCTTTTAAAATTAGAATCTTGGTTTATTTAATGTCTTATTGCAGAGCTCCGAGACTCCAAAGCTACTCTGTCCTTACTTTTATCTCTTTACAGATAAGGACATTGCCTTAAAACAGCTTCAACTGCCACAGTTAAAAATCTTAAAACCTGCTTGGGTCTAAAGTTATTACTTCCTGCTGGGATTGTCTGAAAGGAGTTGGAATATTAAGCTCTTTAAATAGGTCTCCTGAGAACATACCAGTGTTTTTCCCCGACAGGATGCTTTCTGTGGAATTTGATAATCCATGGCATTTTCAGCATTCCACACAAAGCATCATTCTCAGGGAGTGTCGTCTCATAAGCTTAGCTTTAAAACACTCAGAAAGGACTGAGAGCTGGTTCTACCTTTACTTCAAAGACAAACTGTTTTATTTTTTTTCCTTAATTCTCCAATGGTAATAAATGCATTGAGTTCTAAAACAGCTGTGCACAGGAAGGCTACCAATGTGAAGTCTTACACTTTTTAGCTGCCTGTGTTCAGCTTTTTCAACAAAAGGGCTATCGTTTCGAGCTTCTCTTCTCACAGATCATTTTCATAGAATCATACAGTGGTAAGGTTGGAAGGGACCTCAAGGATCATCTAGTTCCAACCCCCTACCATAGGCAGGAACAGCTCCCACAAGGCCTCATCCAGCCTGGCCTTGAACACCTCCAGGGAGGGAGCAGCCACAACCTCCCTGGGCAACCTGTGCCAGTGCCTCACCACCCTCACTGGAAAGAACTTCTTCCTAACATCTAGTTTAAATATCCACTTTTCCAGTTTAAACCCGTTACTCCTCATCCTGTCATTGCAAGACCTTGTAAACAGTCCCTCCCCAGCCCCTCTGTAAGCCCCACTTTTGTGTATTTGTTCCTCCATTGTCTCTTTCTGGTTGTCAGTTGTATACTACCAGAGTTTCTCCCAAACATGCATCTGTCCATGCTACTGCTGAAAACATAATATTTCTTCTCTCCTGCAAAATCATAGGTCTAAGAAACTGCAAGGGTCTGTGGAGTTCAAAGATTTCAAGAGCAGCAGGGATTATTTAGTCTTATCTTCTACCTTCTGAGCAGGTGCCAAGCCCCACTGAGGATTCATATATCTGCTCAATAACTTCTGATTTCATTCTAGTTCTAATTCCCAAATAATTGGCCCAAATTCATGGTCCTCTGGTTGTGCCAGCAATGCACAACTGCTCTGGAAACCATATTCCTGAAATGTGTTTTCAGCCTCAGGACAAGTAGGAGTCTGGAAACAACAATACCTGTTGAAGCCCCAAAATATTCAAGGCTCATCATGGTAGGTGGTTCAACAAAATATGGGGAACCCTGAGAAAGAGTGTGATATTAAGTCTCAAAGAACATTTACAGAGATTTAAATGCTTCATCTTATAATCACAGCTGAAAGATAAAGAAATCTTTGCTCACTGAAGACCATGATCTGGAGTTTTACCTGAGCTGGTCATTGGCACAATCTGTATTAGAGGGTCTCACAGCTGACAGACATCCTCCTGTTTCTCAGCTGTGGTTATTTACAACTAACTGCACTCAATATTGAACTGATAGTTATCACTTCCAGCAATCCATATATTCCAGGCTAACGACAAAACTCACCATTCTCACTTTATGCAA
Source organism: Eubucco bourcierii (assembly GCA_013396675.1). Lineage (NCBI taxonomy): Eukaryota > Metazoa > Chordata > Aves > Piciformes > Ramphastidae > Eubucco > Eubucco bourcierii. The sequence goes on from VWZE01012798.1 coordinate 404,817, forward strand.
ATTAAGACAGTAAATGTATTTCATTGTGTTCTAATTGTATGATAAGTTCACTTTTTTTAATGTTGGGTTTTTTTCATATTCACTTTCATTTCCTTTTAGCTGATCTAATTTATTAATTAATCAACTGTCTCAAAATACAATCCAGCCACAGTGTATTTCATTTAATGCAATTAAAAACCCTGAATGTTTTCTGGAGGGAATGTTTCTCAAATGGAGTAGGTCTCCCCTTTGGGAATTGTTGAACTATTTAGAGGAACATAATCCAGAGAAGACCAGCCTTACTAGTAAGTGATTTTGTTTGTCAATATTTTTTTCCATACAAAAGTTCTTTTCTGGGCAAGACAAAGGACAAAAATCTTGAAATCTTTACTCAGTTATTGAGTAAGTCTTTCACTGAATTTATTCCCCATGACCCTCAGTACTGTTGTTTCCTTCTCAATTCACTCTCAAACATACTCTCAATGAGTTTGAAGGGATTTTAGCTAGATAAGGTAACAGTGAACATTCATCCCATGCAGAAGGCAATTGCTCAATACACTATGTCTGTCTGCTTTCAGCCCTCAAATCATATCTTATGTTGGAACCAAACAATGTATTTGAATTCTGTATAAAGACATATGAAGCAAGCATCACTGGCAACTTAATTGAGGGTCTACAGTCAAGTGAAACCTAAAAAAACCCAAACCCTTATGTATGTTCATCCACACTAAACTATTGACTATTGAGCAGAACACTGTGATACCTGAATTACTTAAACACCGAGATTATGCCACAGAGAGGGCTAGGGCTTGAGTTGTATAATGTCTGGAACAGCTGTATAACATGAAACATGAAAACATAAGAATTGTATTTTGAAGTACCTAAGGCAAAGAGAGAAAAGAAAGATCTACTAGCCATGTACTTAACTTGTATTTGTTCTGTCTGTGGTTGGGTCCCTATCCCTGGATGTGTTTCAAAGACTCAGAGATGTGGTACTGAGGGATGTGGTTTAGCACCAGAGTTGGTAGTTAGGTAATGGTTGGACTCAATGATCTTAAAGGCCCTTTCCAACCAAAACAGCCTATGATTCTAAATGAACTTCATATGAAATTGTCTCCAAAGAGCACAACTTTTTAGCTAGTCAGTAGCCACCAGCATACACACAAACTGTAGCAGGTAGAAGGTTCACACTTGCTTTTGCTGAAGCATGGGAAACTTTTACCCACCATCCAAGGATGGATCAATAAAAATAAACCTCAAGTACCAACTTGCAGAAATCTGCAGCTGCTCAATTTGCTGCTCCAAATCAGGGCCTGCACAGTCTGGGAACCAAGAGTTGGCAGGGTCACTTTTCTTCTTGTCAGTCAGTAGCTGCATTGCTCTGAATTCCCAAGCATCATCAAGTCACAGAATGGCTGCTTTAAAATTGCATTAAATTGTTTAATAGCTATTACCTGCTCTTAGAAAGGAAGGCATAGTCTAGATTATTATGGGTATGGTTGAGTATGGGTATGGTGCTAGTTTTCCAGTCACTCAGTTTTCAAGTTTCCATTTTCTCTATATTAGCTTGACTATCATCCTGAAAAGAAATGTAAGCTGTGTTATTGCAGTAAAACTCAAAAAGCATCCAATAGGCAGAAGATTCACTTAGAACTGCTGTACACTGGGAAGACATGGAGGAAATAAAAAGTATAATTCATCTTGCCCTGGACATACAAAATCTATTACACTTGCAAGCTATTTTATTCCTGCAGTCATCACTAAGTTCCATACAAATTTTAGCTGTCATTTCCAATACCTACCTTTGCAAACATAATTCATATTTAGCAAATCTTTAATAACTTAGCAAATAAGTAATAATTAGCAAATTATCCAGTGTTGGGGTTTTTTTTTTTTTTTTTTTTTTTTTTTTT
>VWZE01012798.1:406736-456537 GCA_013396675.1 Eubucco bourcierii
TTTTTGTTTTTTTCTTTTTTTTTTTATTTTCCCCCTAAAGACTTATTAAACATTTGCTAGGAGCATCTTCACAGAAATCATACCAAAAGGATGATAGTTATCTGAAGACCTCAGATCCACACCCCTTATTTCATACCCCACCTGGGCAAGTGAAGCCAAGCAAAGCAAGCATTTCACAGAAGTACAAACTTCATTTTTACCACTTCTTCCAACAGACTAGGATGAGGTTCACACACTGGACCATTCTGTGCACTCAATGGACCATACAAAACTTTATAGTGTGGTACCTCCATGGTGAACATATTAGTTTGATTGACACAAGGAGATAGGTTATATAGTTCCCGGTTTTAACTAGCAGCATGCCTTTAAATCCTCCACCAACTGAAGCACAATTTCCGATCTAAAGAGAATCCAGAGGTTTGTTCTAGCATATATTGGACCTGATTTTGAGCTTCTTAACATTGTCTAAACTAGGCAAAGTTGTGGCCCGGGATGAATGGTTACATAAAGGACCGTTCCTAGAGCAGTAGATCCACAGTCTTACAAAGTGCTTCATAAAGCCGCCCTAAAGACCAGACTCACTGCCACTGGCCACAGCAAACTTGAAAGCTCAGGCCCTGATGCAGGCTCTGAAGCCAGTGTGCCTGCATGCTACTAGACCTGCCTGAACAGCAAACCCTTGTGTGAAACAGCTTCAGGTCATCTGCAAAGCAGGACTCCCTGCATGGGACATACCATGTGGAGGAGATCACCCAAGAACAAGGTCAAGGCAGCCACTTTGATTGCAGCAGCCACCTTGTGCTTGTTGTATCAGGGCTAACCATGTGAGGAAGTGTTCTTGCAGGCAGTTGGCTACCTGTCTGCCATCAACATACTGCACATATCAGGCCTGCCATGATCACAGAATCACAGAATCCATCGGGATGGAAGAGATCTTAAAGACCATCCAGTCCAACCTTTGACTCAGTACTGAAGGGTCAACACTAAACCATGTCCCCAAGCACCAGGTCCACATGCTGCTTAAACACCTCCAGGGACGATGACTCCACCATTGCCCTGGGCAGACTACTCCAATATTTGGTAACCCCTTCAATGAAGATGATACTTAGTAATATCCATCCTGAACTTCTGCTGGCACAGCTTGAAACCATTTCCTCTAGTCCTTTCACTTGCCAGCAAGAAGAAGAGGCTGCCCTCCTCACTCCAACCTCCCTTCAGGTAGTTGTAGAAAGTGATTTGGTTTCGCCTCAGCCTCCTCTTCTCCAGACTGAACAACCCCAGCTCCCTCGGAGCAGCAAGGCCAAAGGAATCTCAGTCCCTCTTGTAAAGCCCTGGATGGCAGGCGGTAGTAGCCACAGTCATATCACAAAACCTGGCACAGGATTAGTTCCACCTCTCTCATGCTGCAACTGATCCTTCCCTCACCACATCACATCAGCCCACTTTTTGGGGCTCAATAAACAGGAGATAAGAGTCTGCTACTCCTCTTCAAATAGCAAACCAGATCTAAAGCCAGGACACGGTCTAGCGGCAGAGGCGAAGTTTAATGCCATGCCAATTTGAAGGAATATCTGTGTGACTGGCCCCTCAAAAATGACCTGCCTTTTATTTTTACTGTAATTTCTCACAGACTGCAAGTACATTGCAAAAAAAAAAAAAAAAAACCACAAAACAAAACAAAACAAAAAAAAAAACCCAAAACCCTACAGACCTAAAGGCTTAGCCTTAAAAGCCTTAAGATCATATACAGCAACACAGACTGTCTGTAATTGCAGTCCAAGTCAGATCATAGACTGTTTAGCAAATGGACCTAATTTATTGTATTAAATTCATCCCAAACTTTTCTGCATAGCTGAAGATTGGGATGCTACAGATGTCTGGGAAGAGAGGTCAGGAGATGACCACCTAGAGCTGAAGATGTCACCTGCAGGAGAAAACAATTAAATAAGGAGAAAACCCAGAAGTCACTGAAGACAAACAGAACCATTTAAATATTTTTTTCTATGCTGGTCTATACATTACAGCTGCTTCTTAAATTTAATTGTCTTACAGCAGACGTCACCCTAAGTAGTAATGATGGCTTTCACCTGCAGAGAGCTACTAGTTTGCTCTGGAACAGGCTGCCCAGAGAGGCTGTGGAGTCTTTTTCTTTGAAGACTTTCAAAACCTGCCTGGATGCGTTCCTGTGCGAACTACCCTAGGGGATCCTGCCTTGGAAGGGAGGTTGGACTTGATCTCCGGAGGTCCCTTCCCACCTATAAAGTTCTGTAATTCTGTGAATGCACTGCTGAGAGACCCTCTATTTCAAGAAGAAATATTAATACAAGGGAGAAAAATGTCAGCATTTTGCAAACAAGAACCTCTGTGCCACACTCCAGAAATATCCAGTCAAATGGGAAAGATGAGAAGATCTAAACGCGTAAGTTCCATTGAAAAGAAAGATTATAGTTCTATGATTCTGTTTAAATTCTACCTGATGCCTGTGTTTTAAGCATGGGTTAAGTTCAACATCTCACTCTTTGTAAAGAACAGCCTTTGCTGTCTCTTAGAAAAACAATTCTGGGAGAATAAAACTGGGAAAAACCACAAGCAGTGTTGTTGGATATGACTTGTTTGGATGCTAGATAGTGCTGAGCACCTGAAATGCCCCTGATTTCAATGGGAGATGAGAGCGCTCTTCCGTGGGAAGCAGGCTGTTTTCTTTGCAAACGGAGAGTACCTTCCCAGAGGTAACAAAGCCTCCTGCAGAGGAGGCGTGGATTTTGATCGAGCTGGCAAAGAGGTAAGAGAAAAGGAAAAGAGAAAGACTGTATGTGCGTCTGAGTTGCATAACACTATCCCGGGCGAAACGGAGCAGGCCATATTACTTTATAAGATAAGTTTGCAGAAGGGAATGTGGATAATGAGAGCTGTATCTGGCCTCTGGGCACAGCTGTCCTCTACGGCAAAGCACAGGCTCTTGAAAAACACCAATTCTCTCTGCTAGCTCATACAAACATTTCTGCTGGAAACAGTCAAGCTTGATCTCTGATAGACAGAGTACTGAGGTCACCAAATTCTGCCATGGTAAAAGGGAGGTAAAGTGCTGCAGCAGCTGTTCCTAGCAGCTTTGTTACAAATTTATGAAGTGTAAGTCCTGACACAGAAACCCACGATGAAGTCAACTCCCTTACTCTGTCAAGTGCATATTTTTCTCATTATTCAACACTTAACAGGGATGACAGCCAAGATTAAATAGTCACTCATCTTCTATGCCATAATAGCTCCTGCATGATTGCTTCAAATTAAATCTAACAGTCAATGAAATAGTCAATATTTAATTTACTCATTGCAGGTGGCGATTCAGCTCCAGTTATGATATCATTTAATGACAGAAATATTGGTGTTTAACACTTTTTAATGAGTCTTCAGAAGATATGAGGTTCCATCATTAGACAAAATGTCCATGCAGCTTTAAGTCATATATCACTCTTGGGGAGCATGGATTTTGAACACCAAGAGTGTGTTTCTTTCCCCTGCTTTTCTGGCTGTGCACTGTCAGAGGCATAAGAGTGCTGTGTGAGTCTGCAGAGACCTAGTAAGCTACCAGGATAGCACCTACACTTCCAGTCCTCTAAGAGCACCTGTTGACTACCTAAGGAGTCAGAACACCTGGATTTATAAGAACCTGATACACCAATGGCAGTCCAGGGCAATCAGGGTTAATTCATATTCTTTTGACCTCACTAGCTTACTTACATAAAAGCCATTACACAAGTAAGGGGAGTCCAGCCAGGAATATTTTTGTGATATTAATTACTGGCATTCTAACAAGAGTTTATCAGCTGAAGACAGATCATTTTTACCCTGTTTCTAGAGGAGAATCATAGAAATTTTTAGGTTGGAAGGGACCTCAAGGATCATATAGTTCCAACCCCCTGCCATAGGCAGGGACACCTACCACTAGAACAGGTCGCTCAAGGCCTCATCCAACCTGGCCTTGAACACCTCCTTGGAGGGAGCAGCCACAACCTCCCTGGGCAACCTGTGCAAGTGTCTCACCATACTCACTGGAAAGAACTTCTTCCTAACATCTAGTTTGTCTCCCCTCTTCCAGTTTAAACCCATGACCCCTTATCTTGCCATAACAAGACCTCAAAAATAGGCCTTCCCCAGCCTTCCTGTAAGCCCCCTTCAGATACTGGAAGGCTACTATAAGGAGAAAACAAGAAGATTAATTTTAAATGAACATGCTGCAAGTTTTTGTGTTTTGCTAGCAATGTTTTGGATGAGCAAAAACATGCACTTCATCTCCTTGATGAAATGGACTTTATGCTGAAACCTCTTCCCTCTGAAGCATGAAGCTTCTCCACAGTCTCGCAATATAGGAAACCTCACCGTGTCAGCCACGGACAGTTTAGCTCTTGCTTAAAGGTCATAAAGTAGACAGAAAAGGAGCAGTTAGGCTAAACAGTCAGTGTTCTCTCATCCCTCCCACTTGCTGGGAGAAGACAGAGGGCCAAGTCTCTGTTAATCCCCATGCACCTCAAAGGAGTATTTGCATGTATAAAGACCCTTATTCAAATGATTACCAGAGAAGGTGAGTGAGGAGGTATTTGCAGGACAGGGAGAGGCTAATGAGCACCAGCTGAAAGCTAGTACAGAGCGTCAGCAGACAAGCACAAAGACTTTGGTCCTTCTCTGCTGCTAGAAAGCTACAGAAACATATCTGTGCTTTAGAACCAAGGCAGCTTTGTAGAGGGATGCCTGAGGATGGCCTCCACCACTCCCTAGTCCTCTGTGAATTTCAACCCTCAGAAAAATGCAGCTGAGATTTTTTGGTATTGCCTTGAACTGGGTCCCTTCTGCATTCTCAGTCCTGGCAGCGCATTATTTCTGCATGCAGGCTCAGCTGCAGGAACTGGCACACTAGGGGGTTCTGCACATTCCTTGCTACTTGCTCCGCACTGGCTTAAAAGTGAGAACTCTTGTGCCAGCAGCAGCCAATCTCAGGCTGCTTCCCAAAACGAGATCATAGAATCATAGAAATGTTTCACCTAGAAAAGACCTCTGTCCTCTATGCCTGCAAATCTAGAAACAGCTCAGCTCTAAGACATTACAAACTCTGCTATTACATAGTCAAGTTTCAGGAGATGTGTTTTTGTTTCCTGTAAGTGATTTAGTTAAAAAGCTGCTTTGGGATTAATTTGGGTAACAATCTGCTTTGCTAATCATGTGTTTGCATATACTTGTTTGGAATTCCATGTGTTGTGTATGTCATTACCAAGTGCATAGTTATCATACTTTGCTTTCTGTTACTATGTAAAGATCTGCTTGAAAAACAGGCACAGTTCACAAAAATATATCTGAAATTTTGCCCCTATTTTCCTTCACAAAAGCTTCAATTGGTTGGCCTTGTCATAAACATTCGTGCCAGCAAAAAACGTCTCTGGTTTTCATATCAAATTTGTCTCTTCAAATTTTTGAACTGGACTAAAAGTATTTCTAATCTTTAGTAAATTGACATAACAGAATATTGAGCTTGATACTACGAAGATTTTTATGCTTCACAACACCAGGAAATTCTTGTAGTTTTTTATGGTGCATTGAATTTCCAGGTCTAAACACAGACTGATTATCACTGAGGGGGGTGGTGCAGCAGAAGGGAGAAAAAGATTTTTGTAGCCATATGCTCATTCCCATAAAGCTGCACAGTCAATTAATGAGTTGAATAATTTCCTATTTATAGCTATTCGAAAGTAAAATTGTGCCTATAGCTAAAGAGCCTTCTTGCCACTTAGAGATCAGTTTTCATTTATCTGAACTTTTGGGTGCAAGTCCCCACAAATTGTGGGTGCTTTGTTTACATTTGTGTGTGTGTGTTAATAACCCCATCTGAAAAATACAATGATAACAATGGAGAGCCAGATTGTATCTTTGCCCCAAGCACCGTGGATAACTCTGCCTCCTCAGCATCAGAAGAGAATCAAATCTCTGCCTCCTCCTTGCTCCAAGGGATAGTAATTTGCTGCTGATCTATGGCAGCAGTAAATTACAATGCACCAATCTCTCTCAGCAGTGATCACTGATATCCTTGAGTGAGTGAGCAAAACCTCCCACTCCTCTGTCCATACTATCATGACCATGGGAAGAGGCAGGAGGAGGTGCACCACACCCACGTGGCTGGACAGAAGCACCACTCCAGGGATTTGTAGATCAAGTGATGATTTAGCAAGGATTTCCTCTACATTTACCCTGGGTGCATTTGTAGTCTTATCTTGTGCTGACCTACAGCCTGCCTGAGTTTTTACATTCACTACGTCTCAGGTCTAGTTTTGGTACTTCAAACTTCAAGATGCCTCCCATGCGTTCCCTATAGCCCTACTGGCACACAAATACCTCAGCAAGTCCATAGATGTTGCACAGAAGTATAGGACGTGGAAAAATAGTTGGGCCAGCCACCATTCTACCTGTGTCACCAGAGCAGCTTGGGGCTCATTTGAATCGCAGAATCACAGAAGCACTCCAGTTGGAAAAGACCAGGATCACCAAGTCCAACTAATATCCCTACTCTGCAAAGTTCACCCTTAAACCATATCCTAAACCACCACATCCAAACGACTTTTAAACACACCCAGAGTTGGTGACACAACCACCTCCCTGGGCAGCCCTTTCCAATGCCTGACCACTCTTGCCCTGAAAAAAATGTTTCCTACCATCCAGTCTAATCCTACCGAGTCGCAGCTTGAGGCCATTCCCTCTTGTTCTATCATTATTCACCTGTGAGAAGAGACCAGCAGCAGCTTCTCCACAACCTTCTTTCAGGTAGCTGTAGACAGTGATGAGGTCTCCCCTCAGCCTCTTCAAACTAATCATCCCCAGCTCCCTCAATTGCTCCTCATAAGATTTATTCTCTAGGCCCTTCCCCAGCTTCGTTGCTCTCCTCTGCATTTGTTCCAGCACCACTACATCTGTCTTGTAATGAGATGCCCAAAACTGAACACAATACTTGAGGTGTGGCTTCAGCAGAGCCAAGTACAAGGGGACAATTACCTCCCTACTCCTGCTGGATGCAGCATTTCTAATCCAAGCCAGGATGCCACTGGCTTTCTTTGCCACCTGGGCACACTGCTGGCTCATATTGAGTTGTTTGTCTATTATAATCCCCAGCTCCTTTTCTGCCAGGCAGCTTTCAAGCCACACTTCCCCAAGCCCAGGAGCACTAGAAATTACTCCAGATTGTCTGATAGGGCTCCTCAGGCTGCAAATCTAAAGGCCAACCACTCAGAAACTCCTCATTAAGGGTCTAAAGCGGATTTACAAAAGGGCTTCACATATTGGACACTGAGCTGCTTAGAAAATCCAACTATCATCTTCCACCGAGAGCTTCAGATATTGAGTGCTTTGGAAAATCCGGCTGTAAATCCATAGTCTGCTCCTTTTGTTTCATTAATTGGCTGTGGGGTTTAATTTCTTCATCTCACTTTCTCCCCTCAAGTGTAATACTGTAATGAAGGCAGCTGATAGGGGTTCATGTTTCTGAGCACAGCTAGATATGCTGCCTGTGGTGATTCATGCTCAGAATTACTTTCTTGGTTATCCAGTGGGCCCTTGGCCTTCAAACTAAACATGCCCCCAGAATTATTTTAGGTCCAAGTAGGCAAATGATTACTTGAATTTTAAATAAAGACATTGCTAAGGACTATGACAGACATTACAAAAAAGACCACCTCTGGCTCATGAAGTCCCTGAGTTGCAAATTGTGAAAGTTTGAGGAAATATCCCTTTTTGCCTGCCCTGCTCTAATACCCTTCCCTCATACCTGTTTTAGGTCATTCCACTAACAGAGATAGAATAGTGAGCTAAATAGACCTTTAATCTGACTTTGTATGCCACTCCTCATTTCTTATGTGTATTTTCATAGAATCATAGCGTGGTAAGGTTGGAAGGGACCTCAAGGATCATCTAGTTCCAACCCCCTGTCATAGGCAGGGACACCTCCCACTAGTACAGCTCACTCAAGGCCTCATCCAACCTGGCCTTGAACACCTCCAGGGAGGGAGCAGCCACAACCTCCCTGGGTAACCCGTTCCAGTGCCTCACCACCCTCACTGTAAAGAACTTCCTCCTAACATCCAGTCTAAATCTCCCCTCTGCCAGTTTAAACCCATTGCCTCTTGTCCTGTTGTTGCAAGACCTTGTCAACAGTCAGTTTTAAGAATCTAGCATCGATAAGAAAGGAGGATAAAAAAATGTCAGTCCCAATACTGTTTCAAGTTGCCATCACCAAAATAAAAAAACTACCAGTTTGGCAGGCACATGACAAACTGACACTAGGTCCCCATTTGACCAGCACCAGAAAGAATGCCTAACCTTGATTTTCCAATATTTCACTGCATTTCCAGAGCCAGAATGATTGCAGGTACTACAAAGAGTGCTCTGGAATTTACACCTTAAAAGGACTTTATTTCTGCAGACATCAAATACCAAGCTGGATCCAGTAAACTGCTGTGGCTGTGACTGCAATTAAAAAAATAAACCACTTCATATTGTATCTTCTCACTAACTTACTTCCACATCAGGGAAACCTACAGAACAGACAACATGCACAATTCTATGTTCTTTCCGAGATTTAAGGAACTTTGCTTCAAAAGAATTTGACCCCTATACTGTTTTCAAAGAAATAATAACCTGGTCTGTGAAGGTATGATAGTATGAAGTTAGAGATCAAACCTTAGAACATATTTAGGTACTTGTGCTCTCTTTAATTTCAATGAGATTTTAAAGCCATTGTATGTCTAAAAGCCTTGGATTACAGTCTTGCAGGGGTATATAAAAAGCAACACTGGCAGCTCCAGACATTAAAAACCCAAGACCTAGGCCCCTTCCCCCCACCCTACCCTCCCCAAGAAGAGAAGTGAGCTTGAAAACTGTAAGATGTGAGCAAAATAATTCAGGTGAGCTCCTTAAATGAACACAATTTTTAAGCTTCTCTCCACCATTAGGTGAGTGAAAAACTTTTCTTTTTTTATAATGAAGGTTTAACAATTGCCAAAAAAAAAAAAAAAAAAAAAACTTTAATCCCTTTGATCCAAAAAAAATTCACCACTGGGAGATCTGTGATAAAACCATGAGGGCTGCCAGCAAAGTAAGCCTCAAAGAGTCCCAGTATTTTGAATTAGGGCGTCAGTCTCAGTTTGAAGCCTGGGCTAAATTGCAAGCAGTAAAATGAGTGTTTCACCTCATCCTAAGATCACAAAATACAGTGGAACAGCTAAAGTATCTCTCCAAAAGACTCTTGGAATTGCAATAACAGGATACTTACTAGGCATGTAGCCAGATCCAAAGTATCTTTCCCAATATTTCACTTGTAATTATAAAAATATGTATGTATTTAAATAATCCATATTTATAATTTTATTGTCTATATTTATTATTTATATTTATAATTGTATTGATAATTATATTTATAAAGCACCTATCACTGTAGCGATAAACATTCTTTGGAACCACCCTGAGGAAGGTCTAGCAGCAACAGATTTAACATTAGAATAAATATACAAGACCAAATAAAAAATAATTTTAAAACCTCAAACAAACCAAACCAAAACAAAAAAACCCCAACAACAAGAAAGGCTTGCTGACATCTGTAAATGAAAAGAGGTAAAACACACCAGGGAAATGTCTGAAAATGACATCACTGCTTTGGGTGTGCACTGCAAGAATTCCAGCAGCACCCAGCAGCATTGAAAAGCTCAACATGAGCCTGCAGTGTGCACATGCAGCCCAGACAGCAACCGAGTCCTGGGCTGCATCAAGAGCAGCGTGGCCAGCAGGGCAAGGGAGGGGATTCTGCCCCTTTACTCTGCTCTTGTCAGACCCCACCTGGAGTACTGTGTGCAGTTCTGGAGCCCCCAGCACAGGAAAGACATGTAACTGTTGAAACAGGTCCAGAGGAGGGCTATGAAGATGCTCAGAGGGCTGGAGCAGCTCTCCTATGAGGACAGGCTGAGGGAGTTGGGGCTCTTCAGCCTGGAGAAGAGAAGGCTTCGAGGTGACCTGATAGTAGCCTTCCAGCATCTGAAGGGGGCCTACAGGAGAGCTGGGGAGGCACTATTTACAAGGTCTTGCAATGACAGGACAAGGGGCAATGGGTTTAAACTGGCAGAGGGGAGATTTAGACTGGATGTTAGGAGGAAGTTCTTTACAGTGAGGGTGGTGAGGCACTGGAACAGGTTGCCCAGGGAGGTTGTGGATGCTCCCTCCCTGGAGGTGTTCAAGGCCAGGTTGGATGAGGCCTTGAGTAACCTGTACTAGTGGGAGGTGTCCCTGCCTATGACAGGGGGTTGGAACTAGATGATGCTTGAGGTCCCTTCCAACCTTACCATTCTATGAGTCTATGATCCCTACCAAGTCACTAGAGCAGCTGACTGTAAGGTTATGCTGTCTTCATAGCAGGGCAACTCTGCCACATAATGAGGAGTTGGTGGTGACAGACACAGAGGAGCTACCCCACAGCTGACAAACTCACAAAATCACAGAATGTGAGGGGCTGGGACTTTGAAAGCTCATCCAGTCCAACCCCCCTGCCACAGCAGGATCACCTATACCAGATCACACAGGAACACATCCAGGTGGGTTTTGAATATCTCCAGAGAGGGAGACTCCCAAACTTGCTCAAATGAATTTTACGTGCTCAATGAACCATGGTGGGATTTGTTCTATTTTCAGTCCAGGCGAAAACTCAGATTAGAGAAGCTCACTTCTGGAACTGACCCTGAAAGTCCAGAGAGAAGCAAAAGCTGATTTCACTGTTACCCGCCCCAATCTCTTGCACGTGCCATTATAACTCATCGGGCCTCACAGTAATCCTTCAGCTCATGCCAACAGGATGCAGGGTAATAATTGCACAGGACCGTCTCTGAAAGTAAACCAGTAAATTCACAGAGAAATAGCGACTGAATTCAGTGTGATTAACCAACACAATAAATTCTAATGACCAAGTAGCTTGGACCAATATTTACCAGCGCACGCTGTTGAGTTGATCAGAAGAGAGAACTCTTTGTGCATAGAAGAGATAGTCTGTTATCGTGCTGCAGCTTGTCTTTCACACCACATGCATCACTTACTACACAACTGAAGCACAGCTTAGCAATTTTATTCAGCCGGTCCGCCACAAAAACTCAATTTAAAAACTGCATTATTGTAACTTGTGGATATGGATCCCATTAACTAGCTCCTTGTCACTTCATATAAGCACCATTTCTTTGTGTTTATGGTACAATTTTAATAGCATCTTTCTTTCTTTCCCCCCCTTCTCTCTCCTGTGTTATCTCAATCTAAGTAAACTTTGTCTATCTGCTTCACTGTACTTTTGCCATCCCTCTGGCTTTTTAAGACAGAAGTTATATAGTTTTAGAAGCTTGTCTGTTCACTGGTAGAGGCACATTCTTGTTAATATGAAGGGTACCATGGAAAGAGTTTAAAGACACTGTTGCTTTCCAGTACTCCCTCTTACTCAACAATATAGCATGAACGCTAAATATAAAACTCAAAGCCTGGTATTTTAAGGTTCTCAGTTCCAGGAATATAATTTCATACAATCAGAACATGAGATGTGAACCTCCTTTAGTACCAGGTAGCCTCTCCATTGAGTCAGGTGTTTATACCTTGCTGGTCACCATGTCGTCCTGTTTCCTCTGATTCCTTATATCTCCTTTTCATCTACACAGTATTTTTTTTTTGTGGGACCTAAAAGTCAGTACTGTGCTAACTCCATTGTCAAAGCTCTGCCAGCCCTTCCCTTCCAAACTCTCTCTCTTTTTTCTCTTTTTTACTCAGACTTCTCTTGCTTTGAAAAACAACTATTCTAAGCTGAAAACATGGGAAACATTATGAACCCTGTGATATTTTCATCCACCAAATATTAACTTCTTTTGCACTTTGAAAAATGCACTCTGGCACAGTTCTAGCTCATACATACACTCAGAAAGGCAGAGCCTGCCCATTTTCATAGTCTTTATACTGTGCCCTTTTCAATTTCCAGCTGGGACAGTGGCCTGAAGGCTGCTTGAACTTGCATCACAGACTAAAAGCCAGGGAGAAGCAGAGTGCCAGAGTGACCTACATTTCTCTCACAATTCCTTAGCTTGACAGAAAATGAGCCAGACTTCAGGCAAGATCTCAAAATCTGTGCCTTCATTCTACACTTTCAGAGAACCACGGTGCTGAGTAGGGAATACCAAATAAGCAAGGTGCCCGGATAAGGGTGGTCTGTCCTGGCAGGCAGGTTGCACAGGCTGGAGAGTTTGTGTGAAGGGTAAGACTTAGTGCCAAATGGGACTAACAGAATGCTGTCAGCACTTTTACAGGATCTGCAGAAAACTAAAAAATAATGGAGTAACACAAGCATTTCTTTGTAATATAATTTTTAAAAGGCTGTTAGCTGTAAGCTATGTGGGTATGGAGAATCCTAACACAGTCTTGGATAACAAGCCAAATAAGAAGTCAATTTTAAGTCAATAACATTCACTCTTCCTACTGTTTGCTTTTATTTCACTCATCTTAACCACTGACAGATCATTTTCCAGTTATAGACAAGTTGTCATAATCGTGCTGGACACTGGAACATGCTACTAAAGCTGTATGAAGAAATGTCAGTTCTAGCAGTTAGTGATATTTCTGTTCTAGATTAGTAAGACTGAGACAAAAGAAAAAGGGAAAACAAAGCCTTGCCTCTCAATACTTCTTCACTTTGAAATAATCTGAGTAATATTTACCAGCAATCTACCAGTAATCACCATTTTTTAGGATTTATATAGCACAAGAAGGAATTCTGAGATTGCTGAGCCAACTTCTCTCCCCTAGCACTTGGTCTGCATGTGTAAATTTACTGTTGTCAGCAGGTCCATTCATAAATTAAGTAAAAGTAAAACCAGAATATTTTTTTATGTTATGATCCTAAAGCATGCTTAAATAGTGAAGAGGTCCTCTCTGGTGTGTGGCAAACCACAAAGAAGACAAAGCCAAATCCTGATTGTTAGAGTTCATGAAACCATGTTAGTAAGTGTTTCTAATTGCTGATGCTATTGAAGATGTCCCGAAGGGTTTGCACTGAGCTTTGATGAATGACTTTGAGATCCTGAAAGTCCAGAAATTACAAAGTTATTCACAAGAATGCAGCTGGATTTATATTTGCCACAGCATCCACAGCCAATACACCAACAGCTTTACTATGTTTACAACACAGAGAAGTGAAGAGCTTCAAAGTTGCCAATGTGACTACCTTTGTGCCTTAACCAAAACATCTACTGTCTGGAGCAATGCATCTAAGACTTGAGAGAAAAAAATGCAGAAAAGCACTAATAACTATGACACACTCTTCTAGGGAACCCTTTCCTTTTCCTATCTTTGATCCCTCACAAATACAAATTTGAGCTTTCAACACAGAATAACAGAAACATTCATGCTGGAAAAGACTCTCATGATCACCAAGTCCTACTGATAACCCTACTCTATAAGGTGCACTCTAAACCATATCCCCAAGCACCACATCCACAGTTGGTGACTAAACCACCTCCCTGGGCAGTCCTTTCCAATACCTGACCGCTCTTGCCCTGAAAAAAATGTTTCCTAGTGTCCACTCTAATCCTAAGGAGTCACAGCTTGAGGCCATTCTCTCTTTTTCTATCACTAATTACCTGTGAGAAGAGACCAGCACCAACCTCTCCACTACAGCCTTTCAGGTAGCTGTTGACAGTGATATGGTCTCCCCTCAGCCTCCTCTTCTTCACCTCCCTCAATTGCTCCTCATAAGATTTATTCTCCAGGTCCTTCCCCAGCTTCATTGCTCTCCCCTGCACTCGCTCCAGCACCTTCACATCCCTCTTGTAATGAGGTGCCCAAAACTGAACATAATACTCGAGGTGTGGCCTCACCAGAGCTGAGTATGAGAGGACAATCATCTCCCTGTTCCTGCTGGACACAGCATTTCTAATACAAACCAACATGCCATTGTTTTTTTGGTTTTTTTTTTTGTTGTTGTTGTTTGTTTGTTTTTCTTTTTTTTTTTTTCCCCACCTGGGCACACTGCTTGGTCATATTCATCTGCTTGTCAATTATAACCCTCAGGTCCCTTTCGGATAGGCAGTTTTCCAGCCACACTGCCCCAGGCCTGTAGCATTGCTTGGGGTTGTTGTGACCCCACTGCAGGACTTGGCATTTGGCCGTGTCAAAGCTCATGCCATTGACGTTGGCCCATGGATCCAATTTATCCAAGTTCCTCTGTAGAACCTCCTTACCCTCCTGCAGATCAACACTGCCACCCAACTTGGTGTCATCTGCAAACTTACTGATGACACACTCTATATCTTCATCATGGTCATCAATAAAGATGTTGAACAGAAGTGGTTCCAACACTGCACCTCAAGGATCTCTCTAAAAACACCAAACAACTGAATGGTGCAGCTAAGGCTATATATGTAATTTCTTACCGAACAAGATGGGAATGCTTTCACCAGGAACTGGATAATGCCCACAATTAAAAAGCCACAAGGCTGCAAGGAAGAATCCATGAGTCCCAGTTCCCACCCCTGTACTCAACTCATTAGAGCATTTTTCATAAGCATTTCTGAACAGAGCACTCAGGCTGCAGGTCAGTAGGCACATACCCTGCTTAGAGTGGAAGGTAAAATCAGTTAACAGTGAAAGATTACACAATTGAAACTTGCAGCAAGGTGGCTCTCTGAGAGAGTTGAGAACTCAGTTACTGTACTTCCTTAGCACTCAAATGATCACATTGCTTGCACAGTTCCTTACATTCCACCAAAAAAAACCTACAGCAGTTGACCATCCTGATACAGTGTCAAGGACTTTGGTACATCTGCTCAATCTCTTCCACTACCAGTCTGTTCAGAAGAAATTGCACACCTAACAGTGACAACTCTTAGTGATACATGTACACAGTTGTCTTGCACCATACAACTCCTTTTCCAACTGTCTTGTCTTGGAAAAAAAAAAACAAATTAAAAATCGTTCTTGAAGTTCATCTGCTCATTTAATTATTATCAATATATGAGATTAAGTATCTTCTCAAAAGGAGAAAAAAATAAGTAACAGAAGATGACATTATAGTACCTTTAAAAAGAAACTTGTAGCATCTCATTTTATAAAATACAATATTTGAGGATAAATATTCCTTTCTGCAAAGCAGGAACAACTTTGATCTTTTTGCTGTAGTTAATGGATATATTTTGGCATGGCAGAGCACTGGGGAGGGGGAGGAGAAAGTCTAATAGCTTGATATTCTAACAAAGGCCTAAGAAAGCCTTTTCTCCTTCTACATCCTGTATTTCTTCTTTCCAGACTGATCCTGAAAACAAAAGCCTAATTTTCAAGGCAAAGGACACCTCGGGGGACTTTATAGGTAAAGCATTTACCTACTTAAAGTCCTCTTTCATAACATTAAAACAACCAGCAATGTTAATTAAACCATACAAACCCCCCTCCAAATTGATTTCCCTCATTAAAGCACTACAACAACAAACTACTGGAACATCCTGCTGGTCTTCAAGAATGCACACAAAAAAAAAAAGCTGAGTCTTGATGCAAAGTTTGCTGAGACTTTTACTTCTTCCCTATGTTAAAACTGCTGTGCTGGAGCCTCACCTATCAGTACATGTAGCAGTCTGGATGGTAGAGACATGCAGTCTTGAGCTGCTAGAGGGAAATATGGCAGTGATCACACTGAAGAACTGTTACTAAGGCAGTTGATTCCTTTGCCATTTTATCTGTTTAGCAGTTTTACTTTAGCCTGCCTCTACAAGGCAGTTGAGAAAAGGAATGCTCTCTATTTAATCAGTTTAATGCAACAGGCATTTAAGAGGATGCATAAAAAAAGCTGGCCTTTAAAAAAATACAAACCAAAAAAAACCCCAAACAACCAGATTCTTTTCACTTAGATTTCAATGAAAGGAAGGAGAGGTAAGTTCTTAATTGGTAATGAAGCAAGGTTGTGGGAATGTGTTAGGGACCCAAAGTGCAGCACTTCAATAATGTCTTCTTCTATGCACCAGGCCTGAGAATGCGGTGTGACCACTGGGGTGCTGCAGCACTGGCCTGATTTACTATGGCTTCTGCTTCAAGTGGTCGTCAAAGCAAGTTCAGGCATGGTTCATCATTATTATTTCATCAATTAAATGCACTATGCTCAGCTGGCAGCCAGTGAAGTAGGCTGTCACAGATGCATCTAAATCCAGGTCAGAAGGGGTCTTTGTTCTTATAAAGAAAAAAAATCCGCTGTGGAATGAGATGTTCCATACTAATCAAAACAGAAATGGTGGAAAAACCAAAACCTTAAGATCTGGAAGAAGTTGATCAAGGGGAAAAAATAGCATACTTTTGTCCCTCTCGTTATTCACTGGAAACACTTTGTCTTCTTGGGTTCAAAGAAACTTCCATTAGCACAAAAATTCAATACTCAGCACTATTTCAGCAAAATGCCCTTGCTGCAAAAGGCTTGGAAAAAATCCCAGGCATTTGAGGAATTCTTTTATTCCACTGAAATCTTATTGTTTTGTTTTGAATGCAAGAGACAAATGAACTGATACTGCCCAGTCACTGGAATGCCCTCTAAACCTTACTGCCATCCAAAGCCTCTGTTACAGGCAGCTTTGCTCTCTCCCAGTGCTGATAAAGGTGCAGTGACCTCAGCAGTCCCAAATCACACGGGTTTTCTTTTCCTCTGAAACAGCCAGCCACAAAATTCCTTTACGAGCCATATAACCACAACTGAAAACAAGGCGTCACTGCTATTTTTAAAGCACACCTTCCCTTTGCTCCAGAGTCTATTTTTTGTATAACCTTGATCTCACAGATAAGTTGAGTGGTCAGCACTGCTGGCCTTTGAAATCTAGCAGCTCTGGAGCTGTTTAAAAGCTAATGCAGTGTCTGTTCTTACTAATCATGATTAGAGGCATCAGATGGATCACAGACACTTTCCAAAGGACTTCTGTGTATGTTGTACCTCAGTTCTGGTAACAACTCATACCATGGACATTCTCATTTGTTCCAAGTCATTATACATGTGGCTTTATATGACAGTGGCAATAGGGGTGAGTGACAAATAGGTTTTCTTTTTGGAGGTTATCAGCTGACAAATAACTACCATTAATCTTAGCTCTCTATCTAAATTGCAAAGATTTATCCTCCATATTCTTAAAAAAATTTGTATTGGAAAGCAGTTCAGAGTGGGTGTATCTTTGAACAGGAGCCAGTGAGCTAAGATGCCAGGTGGGAGGAGGAGGGCACAGCCAGCACCATTAAACTAGAAGCCCAAACCACATGAGTGACAGGACTTCACCTGATCATGAGCAGCAGCTCAATCTTCACTGTGACAGCAGAAAGGCAGGCCAAAGAGACCCTGCTCCACATTGATGAGGACCCTCAGTATTATTTTTGATCTGAGTGGTAAGGTAATTGATACTGAAAGTTACAATAATCAATACCAGTTCCAAAGCTAATTACGAGCCATTCTCCGCTCATACTAAATTGTCGGTATCATTAATACAAACATAAGTGCTCTGATCTTGCTCCCCTTTCAATCAATAGATTGCAATGGGTGCAGCTAGAGCTTCCTGTCATAACATCTTGTTTATCCTTTATTCCTCTCCTTTCATATAAAAGATGTCATTGACTGCCTTGCTTCTGCTAGCTACAGAAAAGATCTGCCCAGAAGAGGTTGTGATACACTAGGCATCTCCCACATTTAAAGGGAAAATAGTGTGTGAAATAAGTTGGGTGGAAGTGACATGGCAGCCTTTTCCACAGATGTATCTCAAAGCATTTGCACAGCAACTATCACAGCAGAGTTCAGCTATGCTCAGCAACAGATAGGGGCACTGAGGAGACATGTAATGGTGTACTTAGAGTCAGAGATGAAAAACTGGAAGCTGGGCACAGTGTTGGACTGCACAGTGTTTTGCTCATGGTATTCTTTCACACCAGAGCCTCCTAAGAGCCTTGTCTTTTACATAATACAATACACGTATAGCTTCATGTTCTCTAGACATTAAGATGAGATAAACATAAGCTTTGCCAACAAAATTTCAGCATGGACCCTCTGGTAAGGGTGTAAGGAAATCATCATCTTCTAACACTCTGGCTTTGTTTCATACTTGAACTTAGAATGGTAAGGTTGGAAGGGACCTCAAGGATCACCCAGTTTCGACCCCCTGCCACAGGCAGGGACACCTCCCACTAGTACAGGTCACTCAAGGCCTCATCCAACCTGGCCTTGAACACCTCCAGGGAGGGAGCAGCCACAACCTCCCTGGGCAACCTGTACCAGTGCCTCACCACCCTCACTGTAAAGAACTTCCTCCTGACATCCAGTCTAAATCTTCCCTCTGCCAGTTTAAACCCATTGCCCCATGTCCTGTCATTGCTCTTCAACTCTCGACTCTGATTTCTCACTAACTGTCCACAAATATCCCACATAAAATGGCTCATTATGCCTAACCTGTTGGTAAATTTACACATCTCTCTCCTTGATTTAAAAAAAATAACTACTTTAAAAATTAATATGTACCTCCTTTTGGACAAACAACAATATACCATTGAAAACTTACTGTGGATATTGAATACTGAGAAAAGTGATGTAATAACTAAAGATACAAACTGCTATCATGGGGTCAACCATGTACAGATGATAGAAATAACCAAAAGCTTGATACAAAGGCACCAGTAAACAAAGAGATACAGATTTTCAAGGGATGTTGGGAGTCTCTGAAAAACAGTGGTGCTACTACATACAGTTTCTTGTTTGATCCCAACTTTTCTTGGCCTTTGAAGAATCACAGAATGTCAGGTATTGGAAGGGACCTTGAAAGATCATCTAGTCCAACTTCACCACCAGAGCAGGATCACCTAGGGTAGGTCACACAAGAAAGCATCCAGGACATTTTTGAATGTCTCCATAGAAGGAGACTCCACCACCTCTATGGTCAGCCTGTTCCAATGTTCCATCACAGTCACAGTGAAAAAAGATTTTCCCTATGTTCATGTCCCAGTTTGCACCCATTGCCCCTTGCTTTATCACTGGACATCACTGAGAAGAACCTGGGTCCATCCTCCTGACACTTGCCCTTCACACATTTATAAATGTTAATGAGGTCACCCCTCAGTCTCCTCCTTTCCAAGCCAAAGAGCCCCAGCTCCCTCAGCCTTTCCTCATATGAGAGATGTTCCACTCACATAATCATCTTTGTGGCTCTGTGCTGGACTCTTTCAAGCAGTTCCCTGAGGTTCTTCTTAAACAGAGGGGCCCAGAACTAGACAAAATATTCCAGATGCAGCCTCTTTAGGGCAGAGTAGAATGGGAGGAGAACCTCTTTTGACCTACTAACCATAGCCCTTTTAATACACCCCAGGATACCATTGCCCTTCTTGGCCACAAGGGCACATTGTTGGCTCATGGTCATCCTTCTGTCCACAAGTACTCCCAGGTCCCTTTCCCCTGGTCTTCAACAGGTCAGTCCCCAACCTATACTGGTCCATGAAGTTGTTCTTTCCCAGATGCAAGCCTTTACATTTGTCTTTCATTAAATTTGTATTTCATTAAATTTCTTCCTGCCCAGCACTCCAGCCTGTCCAGGTCTCATTGAATGGCAGTACAGCCTTCAGGTGTGTCAGCCACTTCAAGTTTCATGTTATCTGCAAACTTGCTGGAAGTGCCCTATGTTCTCTCATCCAGGTCGTTGATGAATATATTGAATAGTACTGGTCCCAGTGCTGACCCCTGTGGGACTCCGCTAAGGAGTGAAGAAGCTAAAGTTTGTGGAAGGACTGGTGACATCACCACTCTCCATTCCACCTCATCATCCTGGCATCCATTTTGACCTCTGTAGATCTGACACCAAGAAATACTTTCAAAAACTAGTTGAACATCATTTGATTTCAGGTACATCTTAGATCACATGCCAGGAGAAGCAAGCACTTCAGAGAAGCACATCTGTGAGGCAGAGCATTTTCTAGCTGCACTCCTATCTCAAGCTCTCCACAGATCTGCAATCCTGTGCCCCTGTCAGTTTACCAGCAAAGCATGAATCTGGCACAGATGATCCTGGAGAAGAACACTGGCCACTGTACGCTGTTGCACTTGAGTGAGGTATTTAATCTGCCTGTAGAGAAAAGGGAAATAAGAGGCAAACTCTTCTGAGATCTTTCTCTAAACAAGAGATGTGACAGATCTGAACAGAAGATGTGAGCCAAAAGTCTCTGGAGTAAATAGGGTTGGCTTCCTGAGACTTTCAATTTTGCCCATCCAGTGCAGCACCTCTTTTAAACTACTACTAATGTACTGAGAAAGGTATTAATGAACATTGTGCTCAGGACAAGTTTGCTTAAAATGTGCTGTTTCAAGTAATTTTACCCAGCTAGAACTTGCTGTAGTACACACGGACTACACACTCACCAGTGAAAAGGCAGCATGATAAAAAGTCACACAGCACAATTAAGAGTCAGGGTGTTCATGACAAACTACTACTCCTTGACAAAAAGACTCCAGAATACCCAAGACTTTACTGGAGTTTCTCTACTGGCATTTCATAACTGCAAAGGACCTGGTTCATTTTTCTTAATTTAAAATTCATTTTACTATTAATGTAAAAATATATTATCACACATGCCTAGAAGTTAGCTCATTACAAAAGTACCTCAGTGTATTATTTCAGATCATAATAACACTGCATGCTAATTTTTACTATAAATTAAGGTAACTTAGACTGTAAGATCTCGGGACTGGGTCTATTTTTTTTTTGCTCTGCATTTCTGAAAAAGAGCAGGAGAAAGCTTCTTGAGCTCTGACTGATGTTCATGTGAATTGCTACAATACTTAGGAAGTAGCAACAGGAAAGTACTGTTCCCATTGTGGTAAACTGCTGATGTTACAGTATCTCTCTTGTACATTTAAGCATGTTATGTGACAGAAAAATCAAGTCACCCTTAATCTGTCCTGAAGTGATATCACAAACACAAATATAAAAAAAAAGCAAAGGACAAAAGCCCTCCAGTGTTTCAAAATGAAATAAATCAACCAAAACTACTACTACTACTCCAAACAGTAAATGCAAGCAATTCCAACTGTGTGATTAAGGCCAAACACTACTTGAAAGCAGAGTTAAGAACAACCATGTGGCTAAAAGTTGCAATTCCCTATTAAAATATGCTTGATACTTTAACCTTTTAACTCTATTTCTGGGTATGCCTAGTAGTTACTTCTGAGATATTTACAACAAGCCTGCAATGTTTCACTGATTTTGAAGTACACACAAGATTACAACACATATTAACTTGAACTGCAAAACACTAACGTAATTAATCTGCCTGAACACGCTGAACTTTATAACATTTAATAAACATCCACAACCTTTGGCATAAGTTAAGCTGTGCACAAGAACTCAAGATAATAAAGGACTATAAAATATGTATCTTGTCAGCGTTTCTATTCAGTTTACCCAGTAAAAAGAAATATCTGCTGGTTCAGAGTACAGTTGCTCTGTGTTCTTCAAATTTCACAGGGAGCTATGCAAATCAGGATATTCTGGCTTTTGGAAAATAGTCCAAGACCCTCACGTATTCTTTTTTAACAGAAATGGCCTAGTACACATTAAATCTGCAGAAGTATAACAAAATTGAATCTCAATTTAAAAAAAAAAAAAAGCAAAAAAAAAAAAAGTTCCAATCTTTCAGAAGCATATATATAATATATGTGAAAACTGCAATAGTGCATATTAAACACAGAAGAACTGGAATTAAAATACACATTCAATCTTCTACAAAATGACTTCAAAGAAGCAACTCCTCTCTCATGGATAAGGACACTCAGGTAACTACATTTAGTTAGGGACTTTTGTGGGCTTTCTGGGCAAATAATGGCCTCTAATCTCAGTTATTCAGGATGAAAAGAAGGTGAAGTCATAAAATGGCATTAAAAGCACATTATCTGCCAATACAGCCTGCTCCAAATGTGATTCTTGCTTGGAGAACATCAGCTTTAACAAGAAGTCCATTTGAAATCACTAGGTTCTTTTCATTAGTGTTTGTTCTGCTGTAAGTCAGTCAGTTGTGATTCCTACATCCCTCTTGTTCTTAATAGCATCAGAGAGGCAGCTGTCAAGAGAGGAGACACAGGTGGCACAATGCCTGGCAAATAGCTTGGGTACTCTACTGGGTTCTAGTAACATTTATGGGAGAGCTTTCCTGCTCATGGCTGGACAGCATTCCTAAAGATGGGTCAAATTAAAGGCTAATTCAAACCCACATGGTATTTACCAGAGAGGTCTCCTGGACAGCAGATTAAAAGACACTTAAATTATTTTAAACTCATGAGTGCCCAGTTATCATACATATGCTTATGTAAATACGTGGGTTTAGTATTGTTGTTATTTACACATTCCCAAGCACACATCTGAATTATTTTTCCAGGGATCTCTCTCTACACAATCATCACTAGTCAGGACTGGAAGCTGAAGCTTTGACAAGACAGATGTCTGGTTAGACCTCCTTTGGCTCTTTTTATGAGGTCTTTGTCACATGCAAAAAATAATGTGAAAGCTGCGAGTCTTGTATGCCTAGCAAGAAACTAGAAGAGTGGTTGGAAAAGACCTCCAGAGATCATCTATCCCAACTGCCCTGCTAGAGCAGGATCACCCAGAGTAAATCACACAGGAACATATCCAGACAAGTTTTAAATGCCTCCAGAGATGGAGACTCCACAACCTGTCTGGGCACCTTGTTTCAGCACTCTGCCATTCTCGGATTGAAGATTTTTTTTTTTATATATATACAGAACCTCCTGTGATGCAATGTTTGTCCATTCCCCCTCATCCTTTCACTGGAGAGCACCAAGAAGAGTCTGGCTCCAGATTAATAGATGTTTATTCACTGCATATTTGTTTCAGATGTGAGACTGACAAAGGTTAAACAGTCTGAGTTTTATAAACCATGAATTATCTACCCTTTCAAGATTAGGCAACATAAACAGGTCTCCAAAATCTGGCTTGGGATGCAGTGAGGCTCTGCTACCCAGCAAGTGTGTGACCCCCTAGCCTCTCTGAGCCTGTCTCCCCACTACACTACATGCATCACTCTCTCTCTTGCCCAGCATTGCAGTCAGTCAACCTTATGGACAACCAACATGAATATTA
This sequence comes from Eubucco bourcierii, assembly GCA_013396675.1. Lineage (NCBI taxonomy): Eukaryota > Metazoa > Chordata > Aves > Piciformes > Ramphastidae > Eubucco > Eubucco bourcierii. The sequence continues at coordinate 429,920 of VWZE01012798.1, forward strand.
CACAACTGCAAAAGCCAAAGGTCCTAAAACTAACTGATTCACAGAATCACAGATAATATCTGCTTGGAAGAGACCTCAAAGACCATCCAGTCCAACCCTTGACCCAGAACTGACGGGTCAACACTGAACTATGTCCCTAAGCATGAGGTCCACAGGCTGCTTGAACACCCCTAGGGACAGCAATTCCACCACTGCCCTGGGCAGACCACTGCAATGTTTGAGAACCGTTTCAGAGAAGTTTTTCCTAACATCCAGCCTAAACCTCCCTCAGTGCACCTTGAAACCATTTCCTCTAGTCCTGTCACTTATCAAGGAGAAGGGCCTGGCTCCCTCCTCCCTCCAACCTCCCTTCAGGTAGTTCTAGAGAGTGATGAGGTCTTCCCTCAGCCTCTTCACACCATACTATTGGCAGAAGCTGAATGCAATAGCATAGCTTTTTAAATATCTCATCCACTGAAACATTTATTTTCAATACTTTCCAAAATGCAGTAGGATTATATGCCAGATGTTACCCATGTAGAGTGTGAGTTGAGTTTTACAACCATGCACATAAAAAATTGCTTAGAAGAGGGCAATTCATGTGCTGACACACTTGGCCCTAACAGTGACCACAGAAAGAGAGTCCTGTGTTAAGAAGACATTGAAAGTTCTGGAAGCCAGTGAAGGTCCCAGAGTGCAAGAAGAACTCTGATCAGCCCATGCCTAAGGGGAGTAAGATGTTGTGAAGCGGGGGACTGTCAGCTCAGGTTCACTGAATGACACCTACGGGTGCAATAATATCCAAGAAGTGACTTTGCCAGTAAATTCTGGAAGCTTGCTTCAGTAGGTTGCTCAACAGCTTCAGTCCTGCTGACCCAACTGTGGTGTGGAATCCCAGGAATTCCCAAACCAGAAGACAGTCTGCATGGCTGCATTATGGAAAAAGACAGAGGATTTGGGATGGCTGCTGTTATTCTTCTGATACGTTATTGTCTTAGCCAAAACAGAAAGACAAAAAGCTGTTATGATATGACACCATGGCTCTTACTTGCTTCTCTTTCAGCTGGTAACTGTCAAAAGAAGCTGGATGGAGGCTGTGAATCTTCTTTTCTGTGAGTAAATAAAAGCAGCATCTGTTTGGACTCCTTTATTCTGCAACAGGACTTTATCACTTTAACGAAACGATACTTATGTAGAAAAAGATTCCTAACGACTACAATCACTGAAGTCTCAGGGCTGCCTTAGAGCAGAAGAAACTTAAAGAAGTTTAGAATAGTTCACACAGGATACTCAGAAGCACTTTTTCTTTCTGCACATTGCATAGATGCAAGCGGAGAAGGACGTTCTGTGAGAAAGCCGTAGGAAAGCAAGCATGAGTGCACCACTCAATAATGACACGAGGGTTACTGTCACTTTAACAAGCTTCTACTGTAGTGCTATTATGCTCCTTATCACGCCCAGTGCAAATATTATGACTAGCTGAACATCTAGAGTAATCATTGCCGTAACTGTGTACGTATATTTGTAGTTAATATTGAGGGCTGTTGCTGTCACCAGGCTATAAAAACCAAACTGGCATTAGCACCGGTGCTGAGGATTTGCATAACGCTGACAAGCATAAAGACTGGCACATTGCTTGATGTGCACTATGCAAGCAGCTTCTCATTGCAGCACAGAGCAAATGGCTGACCAACGCCGGCCAAGATTAGAGGGTTTCTCAGCAGATGCCAACGTGACAGCCGACTGAATAAAAAGGGCCATAGCAAACAAGCAGCATTGAGAACAGAGGGAGCCCCATCCACAAAGCTAGAAATGATCTTGTGGCTGCCGAACTCAACAATGATTAGACAAAATCCAAGTTGAAACTTGCCAAACAAGGACCTTCTCACGGGGCTCTTTCAGGTGGGATGCGTGCTAGATCTTTGAGGATGGGCTAGCAGATCACAGCTACTAAAGCTGCCAGGGAGAATCTGAGATAATACAGAGTCACAAGCCAGATGCTCAAAGATTAAGTGTAGGCTCTTATTTTAAAAAATAAACACAAAAAACATAGACAGACAGATAGGCAGATAGACAGACATCTACAAGTTGGATTTTGGTAGATTTTCAAAGCATTAGCCATGGTGCACTGACACTGGTTAACATTTTTTCCTGTGTTATTCTACAGCTCAAGACCAAGACTGTTTTGCTTACCTTTATCCCAGAGCTTCATCTTCCACTGTTGCCAGTGGTTCCCACTGATGAGAGTGGGTGAAAGTGTTAGACAATCCTGAAAATCTCTCCTTGATCTCTCAGTGCCTTGGTGTGTAAAGCAGTAACATCACACTGCCTGGGAGACCAAAGATACAGCCAGCTCGGTGACTCCTCACTCTTACAACTTTCTTTAATGAAAGCACTGCAAAAACTGCCATGAACACGCTGTTCAAATGTTAAATTATCAGAAAGGCTTGAGTCAAATTTATTTTATATCCAAGTTAAATTCACTGCCTTATGTCAGAGGCAAACTTGGCTGCTGTCATTAAACTAAGCTCTGGTCACGAATGAGGTGGATTTTTGCAGTTTCAATTTCCTAAAGAACAAAAGAAGTAGAATATTCCACAAACTAATGTACAGGATCACAGGAAACGATATCCATAAAGAAATCATGAACACTTGATCACCTCTGCAACAACTACCATTACTGATAGCACCACATTACCACAGTTTCCATTTTGAGGAACTCTCTCTCCAGAAGGTAAAGTGCACACAGTAAAGCAGTGCAATGAAACAGAAGAGGAAGGAGTATGTGCACTGTGGCCCTGGGTGTCTGTAGTGGAATATGAGTTCTGTCTCACAGAAACCTACACTTCTTTTGTCTGGATTGTTTCTATCTTGCTTTTCACTGGCACTAAATTCATCAATATGAATGTACACAGCTGAGAGCCCTTGATAGTGGCACAAAAAATTTTAAGATTTATTTATTTAATTTTTTTAAGTGATGTTAAATCCTAAATAAGATTTTGCATGTTACTACTTGGCTCACTTTTTCTGGTACCAAACAAACGGAATGACTTGTAACAATGGCACTATTCAGATTCTGAAAATCCAAGTGACCCCCTGCTATTGTTTGATAACCAGGAAACAATACAAGAGAGGCCAGGAGGCTGCAAGATTAAAGAGGCACAGAAGAAAATCTAAGGCAACAATGCTTTATGTTGCTACACTGTACTAAGAAAGCAAGCCATAAGATTTTTCATTCTAAAAAGAAAGAATTTACAGAAGTTTCCAGTGCACAACTTCTAGAAAGTAACTGCTCGGTATAATATGTAAAACACAGCTATATTTTGCAATCTTTTTTTATATATTTGGGTCTTTGGGATATATACTTGGATGTTTGCAGTGTAAAAATACAATTATATAATTTCTAATGGATTGGAGTTCAGATCCTGAGTGCAGCAGTAACTAGCTCTAGAAAACAATCACCAGTGTGTTTTTCACTGTCTATGAACAACAGCAAATGTCTGTTCCAGGAAGCAACTTCAGAACCCTTTTGGATTCCTTTTCTTTTGCAAACAGATAGGCAAATCTACCCTGAATATAGGTCTCGTTCAATTTTCTACTACAGCTGCACAGAGACAGCATAATGTACCTGACTGCATCAGCTTGTGTCTGTGTTCATCCTGTCTGTGGTAATTAGCCAGTGTGACCTAGCATAGGACACTGGGTTCAAATAACACTAGAAAATAGAAGAGAAAGAAAAATGGCTCTTTTAAATACCAGGCACTGTTTCATTCCACCTGGAAGGGCACTTTAAATCAGTATTTCCTAAAAGTGATAGTAATTGAAATTTAGCAGGGCGAGTATTATGCAGTGAACAGCTCTAAGTATGTTTTATATAAAGATTATATCTAATAAGACACTTGTCATATATTCCACAAGTGCCAAATTATTTTTAAAAACAGATTTATTGAGGGTGACCAGATGCTTAAAGACTGCACAACCTGTAACACTGTAGTTAAAAGACACATTATCAGCTCCAAAACCCAGCAAAATTACTGTATCTATTATGGTTACAAATGGTGACTTACTCTGTTACAACTAAACTACACTGGGCATAGGGAAAAAACATTCTCTGTCCTTTTAAAATTTTTTTTTAAGTTTCATTGTACATTCGACAGCAGTTTGTGTCTAGATGGGTTCAGAATCTTGCTTTTGATCAGTTGTCTCAGGCAGTAGCTATGCTCATATTCATTCACTTCCTCTTGGCAAAAGACTCTCTCTTAGAAGCATCACTGGGGATGCAGAATAAAGTTTTTATATTTTAAAATTACACATTTTAAAATAACTCAATTGGGGCCTCTGTTCTGCAAGCCAGCTTCAAAGACTTAAAATTTTGCATTGACTCTAAGCTTTATTCTCACTCTAAGATTACATATGCTTAACAGGTAAAAACACATATATGTATATTAAAAAAATAATACACATAATAAAGCTAGGAAACCCAAATCCAGCTTCAGACTTTTGTTTTTAAGATGCCATCCTGAGTGATGGAGGGACTATCATTAGCCAACAGCTAAGAAAAGAGATATTTTTGAAGATGGGTTCCTGGTGTCTTCAGGCTTTCTACCAGCTTTTCTCAATGAGAGCAGCAGGCCACAACAGACCACTGCAAGAATCCAATAATGGTTTTAAAAAAGAAACAGTTTTTAATGGTTTGGTACAAAACTGTCTCTAATTTCATTTTTAGGCATCGGTTGTTTTTTTGTGGTTTGTTTTTGGTTTTGTTTTTTTCCCATTAATGAAAATTCATGCTCTTATGTTTCAGGGCTTTCAAATAAACAGTTGCCAGAGCTGATCACTACAAATGTACACCATCAGCATGATACCATTATCACCTCTTCTTATATTAATATCAGGTAGTTTACTCCACTTCAAGCATATATCCTGATACAATCACTTTAATGGCCTGTGCAGGTGCACTGCCAAAATCAAGACAGATAGAGTAAGACAGCCAGAAGGTTACCTTATGTCTTTTTCTAATGCCTTATTTTAACATATCTTTAATTCTGCAAATCAATTTTTGTTCTCCATATTTGAAAATCCTTGTAACAAGATTTATGGCACCTACCCTTTTTCTCCTTCATTTAAACTTCCTGTTTCAGCTCACCAATAAATATGTCACTTTCTACTGTTCCAGTAAAGGAAGTTTTCTGTGGGCTGCTCTCTTAATGTTGTAGCCTATACAGAAATGCTACAGGGAAAACATGCATTCACAGCTGACTTCCAACTCACTATGTTGACCAGCTGACTGTAAACAAGATACGACCTAGAGAAAAGTATTCCATTTACACTGGAAACATGCAGCAAAGAGCATAGACTATTTAAAGAGATGCTGTGCAGTTCCTGCTAGCTACAGCTGCAAGGCCACATGAGCATAATTATTTCAGTGAAGTCTCTTCTGCTGACTAGGCAGATACCACAAAGACAGTGCAGATGTTAGATACAAGGCCCAGATCCATAAATGCACCTATAAGCTTTTGATTTCAAGGGGCTGTTAACTGCAAAATGCCCCTGTGGATCTGCATACAAATCAGGAGATCTCTTCGAACCTCTGCCACAAACTCCTAGCAAGACCTCTGTCGCATCCTTTAGCCTCATCTTTTAACCTTACCGACTGATGAACAGGGGAAAGGAGGATAAGCATTATCTACAATGAGGGCTTGGGGAGTTTAGTATTAATTTGTGCTTATTAATTGCTTGGAGAGCTGTGGAAGAGAGGGAAATGTAAAAGTAAAGTCTCTTCATTAAAGGAAGACAGAAGGCAAAAAGTGGGACAACTTCTGTAATCCTGAAGGAAGGCTTCCAACTGGGAAAAGCCTCACTGAGGAAGGCAGTGATTGTGGGATGGAACACTGTGACACGTTTTGTGTACTTCTAAGGACTGTGAATGTTTTCTCCCTGAATAAGGCCAGAGTTGGCACTTCACCTCTGCTGACACTCACTGCAAGCTCTGAGTTCAGTCCAGTCAGGTAGAGAAGTCATGAAGCACCAAATGTGCTCAGAGCTCTGCAGAGGGGCAGGATCACACCATCAGAGAAAAAAAAAAAAATCTCACCAAACAAATCTCTCCTAGTATTTCTTGACAATATAGGTTAAATTACTTGCTGTACAGTTACCCTGACTACATACCACAAGCTAACAATAGACATAGAGAACTGCAGAAAGTACAAGTCACCCAGAATGACACCCAGTACATCACAATACAGAAAACTCCTTCAATACGCAATGTTACCAGAGTAGAGCAGGGACGAGTGATCTGCTGAATGAAACATTCAGAAATACAGTCTTATGGGTAGAGAATGTAAATATCTCATCCCTAGAATGGTAAAACTGAGTATACACTTTACTTTTTCTATTTTAAGTTTAACTGATAGCTTACTCATGTGGAAGCATGCTCATATTTCTAAAAGAGTTGTTAGGCATGAAGTGGCTGGTCATGCAGGATTAGCTATTATGTCACAGAATCACAGAATTAACCAAGTTGGAAAAGACCTCTAAGATCACCGAGTCCAACCTATCACCTAACACCTTCTAATTAACTAAACCATGGCACTAAGTGCCTCATCCAGCCTCCTTTTAAACATCTCCAGGGACCATGACTCCATCACCTCCCTGGGCAGCCCATTCCAATGTCAATCTCTCTCTTTGGGAAGAACTTCTTCCTAACATCCAGCCTAAACCTGCCCTGGTGCAGTTTGAGACTGTGTCCTCTCGTTCTGTCACTGAGTGCCTGGCAGAACAGACCAAGCCTCACCTGGCTACAACCTCCTTTCAGGTAGTTGTAGAGAGCATTAAGTTCTCCCCTGAGCCTCCTCTTCTCCAGGCTGAACAACCCCAGCTCCCTCAGCCGCTCCTCATAGGGNCTTTGGGAAGAACTTCTTCCTAACATCCAGCCTAAACCTGCCCTGGTGCAGTTTGAGACTGTGTCCTCTCGTTCTGTCACTGAGTGCCTGGCAGAACAGACCAAGCCTCACCTGGCTACAACCTCCTTTCAGGTAGTTGTAGAGAGCATTAAGTTCTCCCCTGAGCCTCCTCTTCTCCAGGCTGAACAACCCCAGCTCCCTCAGCCGCTCCTCATAGGGCTTATCCTTACAGAGTTTGCTGTCCAGAAACAGTCAAATGCTTTTTATGGGCAATTCCAGATGTTTAACCTCTGGATTCTGCTACTATACTAACAAATATCTTTGTCACATATTTAAGTGATGCCTTCCGCCACAACCTATCATATCAATCGAACATGCCTTGTACAGAGTCTGTAAACCCCTGTTTTGAAGCAAGTAAAGCACATGTACAATAACACAAAACATTAGGAGAAACCTGGAAAAGTTTTGTTTGTACAAATCCGTATTTCTAGCTTATCTGTGCCCAAACAGCTCACAGATGGTGCAGAGGTCCACATTAGTACATACCATAGTACACTTTATTCTAGGTGACTGATAATGGGATTACTGCTTGTACATGAAAAGCAAGACATCTGAAACAGTATCAGTTTATTCCTAATAAACAGAATGATTGTCAGAGCCTAACATGTTCATCATCATGAGGCTGAGCCACCAGAATTAGCTCTATATAGAAGCTGGAAATTACAGAACATGATTGTGTCAAAGGATTCACAGTCAGTATTTGGTGGAGCAAGTGTCTGTAAAACAGGACACCCAATCTGAAAAATTACTCTCTTTGAAGCTGTACCTGCAATTCACAGGCCTATTTCAGGATCTTGTAACTACCAAAGCAGGGAGTGTGAGGTAGTTTATAGACACAAACTGTAGCTCCCAAGTGCTCGTTCTCCTCTCCACTTGCTACTCAGTCTGAATTTGGTTTCCATGCTTCTCTGCACAAGCAAGCCTAAATGAGCCAGCTGAAGAGGTCATTTCCTCCCTGTGGGATAAGGTCTCCCAAAGGGTTTTACTCTACTTAATGAGACCCTGAGAATCATCTTTTTGGTACTAATCCTGACAACAGCAGCCATTTCTACTGTTTGCAGAGACAGAGGGCTCAACATAGAGTGGAGCTAGATTACTCTCTCACTGCAGGCATTCGAGTCAAAGTCTTCTGCATTCAAAGGAGAAACTCTTGTGGTATTTGATGGGGTTTGATCAGACTTTAAGAACAGGGCTGATAGGCAGTAGCAAGGTTGATGGGCTGAGTTGTAACTGTTTCCATGGAGAACAACAAGCTTTCTCTCGGGCTGCCATGGAATACAAGTATACACATCACTAAGATTATTATCCCAGTTTAAACTTCACTTTTAAAAGAGTGTTTATATTTTCAAAGCTACAAATCACAGTAGCCACAACAGAGACTTAGCTAGCAAAACAAGACAAAGATATCACCAAAAGGAAAGCTAAGAACCACCACAAGGGTAAAGCTCTCTCTTATTTCAATACCATACCACAGAAAAACATCTGTCAAACAGTATTGCAGTCTGAAGTAATCAGTGCAACTAATTATCACTAATTGTAATATAGTTTCTGTCTTGCTGCTAATACATTTAGACTTGCTAATCAAATCAAACTATTCCACCTTGCTGTGCTGCTTTCAAATAAACATTTCAGCAAGGATAAAAAATGAAGCTTTGTTCTCATTTTTTTGGTTATGGCTGTCTGGAGAGGCCAGTGGCTTTTTTCATTTATTTCACACTGTGACAAAAGTAGTAGAAAATGCCATCGGGAAGACTACTTGGCATCCTGAGTGTTTTTGTTTAAGAGCCAGAGCAGGTGAGCAGAGGCACACACAGTACTGCACTGTCTCTCAGCCTAACACTGCCACAGCTGCTGTTGCCCACAAAGGGGAATGGCTCAGATCACTCCCAACAGAGAAGCAGGTGAGCGGCACCTTTACAACCACAGACTCACAGAACCTTGGAGGTTGGAAGCGACCTCCTGAGATCTTCGAGTTCAACCACCCCACCAAGGCAGGATCCCCTCGGGTAGTTCACACAGGAATGCATTCAGGCAGGTTTTGAAAGTCTCCAGAGAAGGAGACTCCACAACCTCTCTGGGCAGCCTGTTCCAGTGCTCTGTCACCCTCACTGTGAAGAAGTTTCTCATCATTTTGAGCTGAAACCTTCTCTGTTCCAGTTTGTAGCTGTTGCTCCTTGTCTTATTGCTGTGGACCACTGAAAAGAAATTGGCTCCATCCGCTTGACACTCACCCCTCAGATATTTGTGCACATTGATCAGATCTCCTCTCAGCCTTCTCTTCTCCAGACTAAACAGCCCCAGTTTTCTCAGTCTCTCTCCACAGGGGAAGTGCTTTAGTCCCTCAGTCATCCTCATGGCTCTCTGCTGGACTCTTTCCAGCAGGTCCCTGTCTCTCCTGAACTGGGGAGCCCAAAACTGGACACAGTATTCCACATGTGGTCTCACTAGGGCAGAGTAGAGGGAGAGAAGATGTCCACAAATCCACTTTGCTCAGGAGCTGTTGAGAAGCACCTGCTTTCACTGATAGAAGGTGCAAACTGAAAGATAAGGCAGTGTTGTGAGTAGACACTATTTTAATAAAAACAATGTAGTTTCCAGAAATTAACCTCTATTTACAAATGCATGATTTTTATTCTCCCTGAAAAAATACCATAGAACTTCTTCCTTTTAAAGTGCACCATTCTATACAATTTTAAGAGACGATTGTCCTACTGGGGACTTTAAGATGTACCTGAGATCTGCATATTCTGGAAAGAAGTTTAAGCAGGTTCTGTTGAACTTAACGTGAACTCTACTATTCCACCCACAGTCCTGTGTGTGATAGGACGCAAACTGCCAGTGACACACGCTTAACACTGCACAAGGTTGGAGCTTATTCTCCAAGGTACCAATTCAACCCTTGGAAATCTTTCAGGTTCCTAAAAGATCAGACACTCACAGGATCACAGGATGTTAGGAGTTCAAGGGACCTCCATAGATTGAGTGCAAACACCCTGCCAGAGCAGGACCATAGAATCCAGCTCAGGTCACACAGGAAGGCATCCAGACAGGTCTTGAAAGTTTCCAGAGAAGGAGACTCCACAACCTCTCTGGGGAGCCTGTTTCAGTGCTCTGTGACCCTTACAGAAAAGTTCATCCTCGTGTTCAGGTGGAACTTCCAGTGCTGTAGTTTTATACTCATTACCTCTTGTCTTGTCACAGGGTGCAGCTGAGAAGAGTTTGTCCCCTACTTGACCCTCAGCCCTCAGATATTTATGAGCATTGATTAGATCCCTTCTAAGTCTTCTCTTCACCAGACCAAAAAGCCCCAGGTCCCTCAGCCTCTCCTCGTAAGACAGTCTCCATCCCCTTCATCTTTGTAGTCCTCTATTGGATGCTTTTGAGCAGATCCCTGTCCCTTCTGAACGGGGGAGCCCAAAACTGAAGGCAATATTCCAGGTGAGGTCTCACCAGAGCAGAGGAGGAGGAGAACTTCCCTTCATCTGCTGGCCACGCTCCTCTTAATGCACCCCACTCTAACCCCTCCCCATTTTTTGAGGGCTTTCTCTCAACCTAAATCAAACCACTTCTATATAGAGGACCAACAGCTTTCTGAGGGAAAACCAACAGCCAGCTTTCTGTGTTGTGTCACAACAGAAACAAGTCCTCAAGATGCCGTCATGAGTAAACCTGCAGTCACTTAACTCCTGTTCCAAAACGTCAGCCACATGGAAAGACACACACACAAAAATAAAAAAAAGAGGATACCATAGTTGTTTTAACACTGAAGTTGTATGCGAGTATTTAGCACCACCTTAAAAAACAACAGCCAAATTGACTGGCAGCTACCATTAGTTGCCAATTTAGCACAAGCCTTCCCCCATTCCTAACAAAGAAGCAAAGAAGAAAAACAACTGAATAGTCTATGCTAAAGAGTGCCTCAGAATTTAATTATTTTTTAGTCTTTGAACTTTGCAAACAGCTACTTGTAGCAGAGTTTACAAAGGCCATTTAAAATCGTGATGTTGATCCTGAAATCAATGTGCTTTCACAAAAAGCGACTCATTAGGAGTAAACATTTGTAACTGCCAAGTTTTCCACACACAAGAAAAAAAGCACCTGGAGGCTACTGAAGCAAACAGTAATCAGGGGGATTTTAAATGGTGACAAGATGATCAAAACTAGTCAAATATAGACATTTTTTAAAATCTGACCTGCTTAAGAACATATTAGTGGTCTTTAAAATCAGATTCTGCATCTATTCTCTCCTACATTCTTTTAGAACAACTGTTTTGGAATGTGGAATCTCTGAAGAAGCCTGACTCTGTGCTGCTAGAGACACTGGCATGCCGCTAAATGCAACAGTCATTCATACCACAGGGCAGAAATTGCCTAGCAAGCTGTAGACCAATTCTGTGAGGTGTACCTAAGAAGCATTACACATCCTCAATTCCTCGAAGTCCAATAGTAGTGTGAGGTTCACATCAACTTCCTGATGTTTGATGTGAACAAGTTAAAAACTGGGGTGCTGGACACATGTGACTATGATCATTCTGCACTTCAGAATGCCTACATTTCAATACCTATATTAAATAAACATTTCAAGAGATGCAGCATGTATCTAAAATGCTTTCTAAATCATAGAACGGTTTAGGTTGGAAGGGACCTCAAAGATCATGTAGTTCCAACCCCCTGCCATAGGCAGGGACACCTCCCATTAGTACAGCTCACTCAAGGCCTCATCCAGCCTGTCCTTGAACACCTCCAGGGAGGGAGCAACCACAACCTCCCTGAGCAACCTGTGCCAGTGTTTCACCAGCCTCACTGTAATGAACTTCTTCCTCACACCTAGTTTAAATCTCCCCTCTGCCAGCTTAAACCCATTACTCCTCATCCTGTCATTACAAGACCTTGTAAATATCCCCTCCCCAGCCTTCCTGTAGACCCCCTTCAGATACTGGAAGGCCACTACAAGGTCTCCTGGAAGCCTTCTCTTCTCCAGGCTGAAAAGCCCCAACTGTCTCAGCCTGTCCTCATAGCAAAGCTGCTGCAGACCTCTGAGAGTCTTTGTGGCCTCCTCTGGACTCGCTCAACACTTCAATGTCCTTCCTGTGTTGGGGGTTCCAGAACTGTACACAGTACTCCAGGAGGGGTCTCACAAGAGCAGACTAAAGGGGGAGAATCACTTCTCTTGACCTGTTGGCCAGGCTTCATTTGATGCAGCCCAGGACCAGCAATTGTGCTTGTTTGAGTGTATAGCTCAACCTACCAACTGTGCTTACCAAAAAAAAAAAAAAAAATCAACTTCTCATACTGTCACCAAACAGAATATGCTTGGAAAATGAAACTCAAACTCAAAGAGGCACTAGGACATGTGGTCAGTGCCTGCTAGAAAGCTTTATCCCAAAACTATAGAAGCAAAGACAAAATTTCACCAGGATATCTGTTCATTAATGAAGTCCTTGCCTTCATCCCACCAAAATCAAATAGTCTGAAGCAAGCCACAAGACCAATACTGCACTTCAGCAAATCACTTCGCTTCCAGACAATGCACGCTTTTTACACAAACTGTACCTTAACACCACCAAACTATGCACTGTTAAGATTCATGAAATTTAGTAGAGAACCTTTTCAACAATGTAAATCACAGAGTAAAAATCAGACTCTCTGTGCCAGAGGATCACATGCTACAAGAGAAATTAAATTTCAGCTAAAGCATGTTAAGGAGATGGAGCTGTTCTTGCTTTGAAAAGGAACCAATGCTGTGGATGAAAGTTTACAGATGAGTGAGTACAAAGAAACTGTGTGGGAAGCAACAAGAACTTGCACAGTACCTAGCTGTCAGCTCTATCAGATTTCCAGCTAAAACTCTAGCTCTAGCATCAATAGATGCATAGATTTTGCATGACTTGTTAAATGTCTATGCAAACGTAAATTACCAGGCTGACTGCACCAATGTATACACAAAATTCTCTATTCCTGGGAGACAGATTAGGGATAATATTCCTCATTTGAATTTTTCATGATTATTCATGTAAAAACTGAACCATAACTTAATATTAGTTACTAACATGGTTATAAATAGTCTACAGCTAGTTGCTACAGAACACTGCGTGAAAAAAAGCAACCACATGGAAAGATGACAAGTGCCTGGGATTAATGCACTCTGTGGCATGTTGCAAACCTATCAGTAAAATACCAGGCACATCATGCCTTTTCTGGTTGTACCCAAGTTGCCATTACATTACCTGTGACATTTCTGATCTGTGCACCAAGTGCCACAAAGTAATACAGCCCAGTTATGCTTTCAGAAACAACAGTTCAGGCTGACTGGGAGCCATAATCCTGCACAAGGATCTTACTATCCAACCCGCAGCCTAGAGGAACAAGTAACTTTTTTTTTTTTGTGTTGTTGTTGGGGTTTCATTTGTTTGTTGGGGTTTTGTTTGTTTAGCTGGGGGGTTAGGGTGCAGGTTTTTTTGTTCAAAGTTAGCTTTGGCTGAATCAACTCCCTAAGATGGTTCATGATATCACTTCAGAACCATCATGCAAGTGCAAGGTAATATGTGGTCACATCCTTAAACTAGCACTCAAAAACGTGAGTGCTTCTGAGAAGCATGCCACTGCTGAAGAAAAATTAAGCCTTGCCTCTGATGTCAGTGACAGCAAGAACTGTAATTCTCAATAAAACAGGGCTTCTTTTTAGGGCTTCTAGAACAAATGAGTCTGTGATACGACGAAAACATTTCTCTTAGCTTCATCTGGCTCTGATGAATTAATCCAACAGGTTTTCAGACTTTCCCCCAAAACTTATTTCAAGACTAACCACCAGTGAACTAGTGAACAGTACTGTGGTTGTATCTTCTGCAGGGAAGAGCTTTATCTTTTAATGACAGAACATTTCCAGTTTATCTGGGATTTCTGTGGTACATCTTTGAATTTAGATGGTTTTGAATTCTGAAAGGGTGCTATGATGATTATTTGCAACAAGAGTGATCTGTTGCTTCCATTTTCAAAATGGGAAAGAAGACTCTGGTGCTTTAAGGGACTGGCTATGTTAAACACAGGAAGAAACCAGCAAAACGAGGAACTGATCTTATGTCTCCAAAGATCCCAGGCCAGCAAGTCAGTCACTAGAATATTCTTTCCAAAATCAAATCTGTAGCCTTTCCACACCTCCTTGTTCCTCTCTTCCCTGTCACTGTCACAATTTAGTTAAGTTTTTACTTAGTTACCAAGTGTTAAGCTGTTCTGCTGCCCTTTTTGCAACTGCTGGATGGAGGATGAAGATAGTAAACACTCCGAAGAACTGCCTTTTAGACCTGTACCTGCAGCTGTACCTTAATTTTGGCATCTAAATTACACCAGAATGAAGTTTTACAAGTTTCAGAAAACTTTTGCTTCATTCATTAGGCTCTTAGAGTGACCTCCTGTGACAAGCATAGCCCAGCCAGAAGCATCGCAGGAGCGTAAAGCAGAGTGCTTGCCCCAGTCACTATAAGGGGTTTTCTACAGCTGCTCTTACCCTCATAGCTGTTACTTAGACATCAGAGAGGAACTTAAAAATCTGTTTAATTTTAGAATTGTATTGCTTTGTACAAACTAAAATTAAAATCTAAAATGCAAAATACAGTTTTAGCTGCACACTCTGGTGGGAGGAGCGTAGACAGAACAAAAGAGAACCTCCCCATCAGACTGAACAGTGACACGGCAAGAAACTCCTGGAGGTGGTATCTTGGGTGAAGCCTCATCCTACAAGATTTTTAGCCCTTCCTGAGGAGGGATCAATGTCACTGCTGCCTACTGAAATAAATGAGAAAGTAGAAAAGGGTGCAGAGATTCCTCTTATGACTTGCTAAGTAGGAAAGAACACTGAGCTACTTATAGCAAGGGCACCTCTGCAGCTTGAAGAGTCCAGCACTCCCACTGGATGGCAGATGAAACTCTTAGATCTAAGACTGAGCTTTAAAAAAAAAAAAAAAAAAGAGTCTAAAAATATTTTAATAAATCATTTACAAAATAATTTTCTAGGGAACGGAAACTTAGAAAATTACAATCCCTTTGTGTGCTGTTTTGAACATGCCATGCAACTTTAACAAAATTAACTGAGTTACCAGCAAGCTTCACAACAACATGAGGCTCAGCAGCCATTTGGCCTAACTGAGGCTGAGACATCATAGACCACTCCTCAAGAGGCACCGGAGAATTAGTACTTGCATGCTCCTGTCACTGCAAAACATTGAATCAGAGTTTGCCTCTTCCTTAAGCACCAAGATAAGACACAAACCCTTCAAAAATCTATCTTCCAAAGTGTTAATGCTCACAGAACAACGATGCCATAGGACTATCAGGCCTAAATAACTACATCTCTGCATTCACAGCAAGTTGAGATTGCAACTATTTTGGCAGCTTGTCTTAACTGAGCCATGTTTCTAAAGTGTTTTGAAGGTCAACAATATTACAGAAAGCTTCCTGCAGTGTCTGTTAAAGAAGCAAAACAACACCTATTATAATTCCATTTCCACACATGCATAACTTGGCCTTGGAAACAGCTGTTTGCAGAATTAATTCTAACTCCAGGTTCCCAATCAGATGAAATCTCTCTTTGCTTCGCAGAAGCAGTGTTCCACCTGCATCTGTACCTTTTCAGGCTGCAGCTTGACCTCTGGCTTTAGCATTGGGGAGTTTCTTAATCCAAACCAAACCCTTTCACATGTTTGGGGATTTCCAAGAGTGCATGTAAATATCTTTTCCCCATTTAAAACCCAGCTTGTCTCAGTTGCCAAGGACAGCAAGGCTTATCTGTAGCCCATTGAAGGCAGCAAGAACTTGTCTAAAAAAGGTCCCTGGCTGTATGCCAGGGACCTTTCCACTGACTTTGAAATGGATTTGGATCTGGCCCAGTCACTACTGGTGACAGCAACTCTGACTAATCTTGAGAGGAAAGGAAGCATGTTAAAGATAATTGGGAAAACATTCCCTTCTGAACATGTTCCTTGGGCATTTCCTACAAATTTAGTGAAGCTTAATGAGCACCAGTCCTACTATCTATTGTTCCTTCCCAGTCAGAAAACTTGTGGGTTTGATGGACTAAAGCTGACACTGGAGACTGGAACTTCACTGATCAAAAGGCTGGGGGACAGGGACCATAGGAGCTGCTGTGATCCTTCCAATATGGGACCTATATATATGGATTGTACTTACAGGTAGGTTTCAACAAAACCTCTCACTGTAGAGGCATTTAGTCTGCTTCAGCTGAAGTCATCAGTAAAACTCCTATTGACTTCAGCAAGAGATAGTACAGGCCATTGTCAAAAGCTTTTGAAAATCCAATGCTGCATCATTAAGTTAAGCAGTAAAAAGCAGATGTTGAGCAAGAAAACTCTGGCTGTGCACACTGACACTTCTCAGAGCAGATCTGCACTTATCTGTATTACTCCTTATGTCAGAAGGAAAATACCAAAGAGCATACTGGAGAGGCAATGCAACTACAGATACAGAACTGCATTTAAAACTTGACTCCCTGTATTCCTTACAACCTTCTGACTGCACTAACCAACTGTGGTTAGTATAGTTTCAGTTGGAAATTTACATGCTGCTACATCATCTGTAGACTATCCTTAGAAGCATCCCATCTGCAAAGTGATTCACAGAATCACAGAATGTCAGGGGCTGAAAAGGACCTTGAAAGCTCATCCAGTCCAAGCCCCCTGCCAGAGCAGGATCACCTATACCAGATCACACAGGAACATGTCCAGGTGGGTCTTGAATATCTCCAGAGAGGGAGACTCCACAACCACCCCGGGCAGCCTGTTCCAGTGTTCTGTCACCTTCACAGGGAAAAATTCCTCCTCATGTTTACATGAAATTTCCTATGCCTCAACTTCCACCCATTGCCCCTTGTCCTGTCATTGGGCATTGCCAAGTAGATCCTGGTTCTATCCTCCTGGCACACACCCTTTACATATTTCTAAACATTGATGAGGTCACCTCTCAATCTCCTCCAAGCTAAAGAGCTCCAGCTTCTTCAGACTCTCCCTGTAAGAGAGATGTTCCATTCCCTCAATCATTAACATACAAAGCGATACACAGATAAAAAATTCCAGTATGATCCAATGGAACATTTACTTCTAAACAACAAAGTAGTCCAAATAAGGACAGGAAAATAAGGAAAAAAGTCTGACACAAACCTTCTTTCAGCGCTTTCAGACTGTGAAAATACAGGGGCAGCTTTTCTAACCTGCCCGCCACCACAGAGTTTCAGCATTCTTTACAGGTAATCTTAGATCTCAGTTAGATTAGTTACTCCAAAGATGTTTGAAATAATTATCTAGTGCTCAAAGGCTGTGGTCAACAATGTAAAGCAATCCCTGTCTCTACAGGGATTTGCAGATGACACCAAGCTGTGTGGCACAGTCGACTTGCTAGAGGGCAGGGATGCCATCCAGAGGGACCTGGACAGGCTGGAGAGGTGGGCCCAGGTCAGTCTCATGAGATTCAACAAGGTCAAGTGTAAGGTCCTGCACCTGGGTAGGCACAACCCCAAGCACAAATNGCACTGGTTAGGTCACACCTTGAGTCCTGTGGCCAGTTCTTGAACATGCTTGAACATGTCTGGAGAAGGGCACCAAGGCTGGTGAGGAAGCTTGAGGAGATGCTGAGGGAGCTGGAGTTGTTCAACCTGGAGAAGAGAAGACTCAGGGGAGACCTCATTGCCCTCTACAGCTACCTGAAAGGAGGTTGTAGCCAGGTGGAGGTTGGTCTCTTTTGTCAGGCAACCAGTGACAGAACAAGAGGACACAACTTCAAACTGTGCCAGGGCAGGTTTAGGCTGGACGTTAGGAAGAAGCTCTTCACCATGAGAATGGCTAGACACTGAACAGGTTGCCCAGGGAGGTGGTGGAGGCCCTGTTCCTGGAGGTTTTTAAGGTGAGACTGGATATGGCTCTGAGCAACCTTATCTAGTGTGAAGTGTCCCTGTCCATGGCTGAGGGGCTGGAGCTAGATGATCCTTGAGGTCCCTTTCAGCCCTGACAATTCTATGATTCTATGATTCTACACTTCTACATACACACAGAGATTCTTTGTGAAAGAAACACACACACGGCTTTAGGATGAAAAGCCAAATTATATACCTTTGAAACTCAACGTGCTTATGTGTATCTCTGCATCAGAATACAGCAGTTGCCATGAAAATGAAAGACAGCACATAGAATCATAGAATTGTCAGGGCTGAAAGGGACCTCAAGGATCATCTAGCTCCAGCCCCTCAGCCATGGACAGGGACACTTCACACTAGATAAGGTTGCTCAGAGCCATATCCAGTCTCACCTTAAAAACCTCCAGGAACAGGGCCTCCACCACCTCCCTGGGCAACCTGTTCAGTGTCTAGCCATTCTCATGGTGAAGAGCTTCTTCCTAACGTCCAGCCTAAACCTGCCCTGGCACAGTTTGAAGTTGTGTCCTCTTGTTCTGTCACTGGTTGCCTGACAAAAGAGACCAACCTCCACCTGGCTACAACCTCCTTTCAGGTAGCTGTAGAGGGCAATGAGGTCTCCCCTGAGTCTTCTCTTCTCCAGGTTGAACAACTCCAGCTCCCTCAGCATCTCCTCAAGCTTCCTCACCAGCCTTGGTGCCCTTCTCCAGACATGTTCAAGCATGTTCAAGAACTGGCCACAGGACTCAAGGTGTGACCTAACCAGTGCTGAATGACTTCCCTGGGCCTCCTGATGCCCTTGGCCTTCTTGGCCACTTGGGCACACTGCAGGTTCATATTCAGTCAGCTGCCGACCAGTACCCCCAGGTCCCTCTCTGCCTGGCTGCTCTGCAGCCACTCTGTCCCCAGTTGCTGTAGCCAAAGTGCAGACCCTGGCACTCGGCCTTGTTCAAACTCAGGCACTGGACTGTGTCCATCTGTCCAGCCTGTCCAGGTCCCTCTGCAGAGCCCTCCTGCCCTCTAACAGATCCATACATGCTCCCAACTTGGTGTCGTCTGCAAACTTACTGATGCTGGACTCAATACCCTCATCCAGACCATCAATAAAGATATCAAACAGGACTGAGCCAACACTGATCCCTGGGGCACACCACTAGTGACTGGCCACCAACTGGATGCGGCACCATTAACCAACACTCTCCACGCCTGGCTATCCAGTCAGTTCTTATCCCAGCACAGAGTGCCCCTGTCCAAGCCATGGGCTGCAAGAGTTAAATTCAACCTGCCATTAAAAAGGAAGTACCAGTGCCTGGATAGGTAACAATAATAACAACAATAATCAATCAATCAATCAATCAATCAATCAATCAAATAAGCTGTGTACTATCAAACATAACCACATAGTGCTTTTATGAATGTTACAATACACGGGTTATCAGACACTGCATGTCATATGCTGGAACAATTATGGTAGAAGAGACAGTTTTAACTGGTTCGTTTCTTGTCTAAATTCCTAATCTGTGCTAATTAATTTTTAACTAAGAATTTGTAAGATTCTTTACATTTTTTTGTATTTATTTGTACTTTTAGAAGGTTAGAGAAATATTAGCTAATTAGTCCATAATTTTTAACTGCTGTACTGAAGTACTCTTATATTAAACTGGTAAAAACCTTTACTGGTTTCAGTTGTGTGAATGTTAAACACAGTAAAACACAGGTAATCCTTTTCTTCCTGTATCCGATCAAAACAAAAATTTCCTTTCAAATGTATCTAATCTATTAATCTATCTATTAATCTATTAATCTATCTAATCTATCTAATCTATTAATGTATCTAATCTATTAATCTGTCTATCTATATTAATCTATCTATTAATGACCCTGGAAACTACAGACCAGTCAGCCTCACCTCTGTGCCTGGCAAGATCATGGAGCAGATCCTGCTGAAAGTCCTGCTAAGGCAAATGGAAAACNAATACTTCTACATCCTGGATCTCCAAAAGAAGTTAAGATGCTCAAATAATACCCTGTGTTCCTCGATGTCTTTTTTTTTTTTCCTGGGAACTGAGGGGAGAGAAGGGAAAAGCAAGAGGAATAAGCCTGTGGCTTTCAGGGTTGAACTGACAGATACAGAAGAGATACAGGAAGTTTTCTATCCAAATTCTTGATGGAAGGTGTTGTCTTATCCAGTCACCATCAATCCCTTTTTATGTTGGGCTGACCTTTTTGTGTATGTTGCACAGGATTACATCACACTTGCTTTCTTTTCTCTTCGCCCTCCCCTTTTCTGTGCCATCCAAACTCAGAAAAGGATAGGCAGGTAGGTTGAACTTCACTGCTGTCCCTTACTGGTAGAAAGAAGAAATAAGGATTAAAATACTGCATCTTGCTGCTTTTCTTTATGACAGTATTTAATACCCTACCCAAGATTATTAATAGCAGCTTCACAGGCTCACTCATTCACTTCCAAGCATGCATCTGTACAAACCATGCCATCTTCTGGTGCTTCCTGGCAGCAAAAAAAGAAACTCCGGTGTCCAAACTTAAAACTGTCACCTCCACCTCTGACTGCATAGGGAGCTCAGCTCTCTCTCTGGCACCCTGTATGTAAGTGTAACACTGCACTCCGCAAAGATGTTTCATGGCTCTTCCAGGTGCCAGAAATATTCTGAATTACTGTGACAATACCAACTCTGCCCTACAAACCAAGCCAGTAAATTCTATTTTGAAAAAAAAAACAAACAACAAAACAAACAACCCGAAACCAACAACTCTGTACTACAGTTATTATAAAAGATATTCCTATGATTGATGCCATAAAAAAGAGAACAGAAAATAATTTTGAAATTGGATTCTTGATAGAAGAGAAGCACCTGCAGTAAACAGAGACTGGTTAACATGTTGAGGTACCCTTTATCCCTTAATATTGTTTTTCTGTACCCTGCAGAAATAGCTCCAATCCTTATAGCTCACAAACAGTTGGCTGCTATGTGTTTTCTTCCTCTGCACCTAGCCAAGGCTCCTCATCACAGACTCTCCTGGATATTAAGAGACTGGTTGGTTGTTTCTGCTTTCTCTATTGGAAAAGTAGTGCAGAAGCTCATTCTTCTTGTCACTTCTTTTACTCCAACAGAAGACTCAACCTTATTTTCTCTTGTAGTTGGAGTAAGAGGACCACTGTATACATTACCTTTACACGGCATGCATCACTTGAGTTTTAAAAACACGGAGTAAGAGGACACCTGTATACATTACCTTTACACAGTATGCATCACATGAGTTTAAAAAACACATGTTACACCCTGAGCACACCGCTATAGACTAATCCTTCAGCATCCACACTTCTCCATTTAATTGTGTGATGTACTCATGCATTTCTATGCAGACTCATTACTGTGGAGGAGTGTCACACTATTCAAAAACATTCTGACAGCATAAAATCATGACTGTTTCAAGTAAGAACCATAGAATCACAGAAGGTTGAAAAGGACCTTAGAGATCATCTACTCCAACCTCCGTGCCACAGGCAGGGGCATCTCTCAGCTAAACTTGGTTGCTCAAGGCCTCGTCCAACCTGGCCTTAAATACTTCCAGTGAGGGGGCATCCACAACCTCTCTGGGCAGCCTGTTCCAGAGTCTCACAACCCTTATACTGAAGAACTTCTTCCTAAGATCTGGTCTAAATCTGTTCTCCCTCAGTTTAAAATCATTCCCCCTTGTCCCATCACTAGACACCCATAGGAAAAGTCCCTCTCCTACCTTCCTGTATGTTCACTTTAGGCATTGGAAGGCAGCTGTTCCACCAGAGTCTTCTCCAGGCTGAACATCCCCAGTTCCCTCAGCCTATACCCATAGCAGAGATGCTCCAACTTCTCCAAGGACATTTGTGGTCCTCCTCTGGACTCACTCCAACAGGTCTATGTTCTTCTTACAATGGGGACACCAGAACTGGATGCAGTATTAGAGGCAGGGTATCACAAGAGCAGAGCAAAGGGTCAGAATCACCTCTCTTGAGTCTCCAGTTGGGTAAGCAGAAGCTCCACTGGCATTTTGATCCCCTACCGGACTGCTTCCACTGCTCTTAGTAGCACTGAAGGTCTGCAATGGTAAACTTTTGGGTCAAAACCAGGCAATATTATTTATCATTAAAGACTGGCTCTAGTATGCTTTTTTCTACTTATGTTACTTACTTTCCTTTAGTGAGTAAAATTGTAAGAGAAAATTAAGCCAAATAAGTTTCAAACTGTGTTTATAAATTGTATTGATTTTTCTAGGTCTCATGTACTGGATAATTTTACAAACATGAAGAATCTGAAAAGAGAGGCAGCTGGAAGAATCCGAATCCAATGAGCTAAGACTCTAGAAGGCACGAGAGCCCAAGAGAGCTGGTTAACAGTTAAACGTCACTTTCTCCAAAATCAAAATAGGTGCATTACTTTGAGCAAAAAACAGAGCAGAGTAGGCAGGAGATCTGCATGGAAGAGCAAGGAGCTGCTGAAAAAGGTTATGTCCAAGAAAGAAGTTCACAGTATATGGAAAATGGGACAGGTCACTTGGGAGAACTATAGAAACATCAGGAAATGTAGGGATGCAATAAGGAAAGTCAAAGCCCTCTTAGAATTAAATCTGGCAAATAAAGTAAAAGAGAATATACAAATACAGCAGCAGCAAAAGGAAGACTAGGGAAAATGTGGGCCCCTTGCTGAATGGGGAGGGAGCCCTAACAGAGGAAGCAGAGAAGGCAGAGGTACTGAATGCATTCTTCACTTCAGTCTTTACTGGTCAGACCAGCCCTCAGGAATCCAGGACACCAGAGGTAAGACACAAAGCCCGGTGGAAAGAAGATTCTCCACTGGCCAACAAGGACTGAGTTAGAGAACATTCTGGCAAACTAAACACTCACAAAACCATGGGCATGATGGGATGCAACCACAAGTACTGAGAGAGCTGCCAGATGCTACTCTACCACTCTATTATTTTTGAAAAGCCACAGAGAATGGGAAAGGTGCTGAGGACTAGATGACAGCAAATGTTACTCATCTTCAAAGAAGGAAGATCCAGGAAGTTACAGACCAGTTAGTCACACCTCTATCTCTGGAAAGGTGATTGAGCAGCTCATTCTGGAGGTCATCTCTAAGCACATGGAAGAAAAAAAAGGTCATCAGGAATTGCCAGCATTGATTTACCAAGGGGAAATCATGTTTGGCCAGTCTGACAGCATTCTACAATGGCATGACTGAGCTGAGGGTAGAGCAGCAAATGATGTCTATCTCAACTTCAGCAACGCTTTTGGCATTGTCTCACATAACATCTTCATAGGCAAGCTCAGGAAGTGTGAGTTAGAAGAACAGATGGTAACATGGATTGTGATCAACAGCACAGGCTCCAGTTGGAGACCCATAGGTAGTAGTGTTAGTTGGCTGATACACCAGAATGTTGTGCTGCCATTCAGTGAGAGCTGGATGGGCTGGAGAGCTAATTGAAGTGGAATCTAATGAAGTTCAACAAGGATAAGTGTAGAGTCCTGCACCTGGCGAAGAACAGTGACATGCATAGTACAGATTTGGAGTAGACCTGCTGGAAAGCAGCTCCATAGAGAAGGACCTTGGAGTCCTACCTGAACAGTATTTTGCTACACCAGCCCTGTGCTGGTTTGAGGTTAATTGGAATATTTTAATAGAGAAAATTACACTATAGGCTGTGAAAGGAAAACATGGTGATGTCTACTTCACTCATAGGCTTGCTGAGATGTTTGGGAAAAATAAACTCAAAACATTAGAGAAGGCATTCTCTGTGTGTCTCTCTCTGGGGGCACAGCGTGTCAGGTGGGCTAGCTGCTGGCTCCTCTTTGCCAATTAATCTTCACTAACCACTTTTCTTCTACACCCCCTGGCTGATCCTCCTAATTCACCTTGCGCATAAGGCAAACCTTGGGGTAAGGTACAGGTGGAAGGGTGGTTGGGATCTCCTCCTGGGGTCTCTGATTTCTNGGGGGGGCAGGGAACTCCCAAACCATTACAAGCCCCACATTATGTCTTGGTATACAGGCAAGGGAAGAAAGCATCCATCCCAAGAGTTAAGAGTAAGTTCAAATGAAATGATTTAGCTTGAAATTATTACACTGATCAGAGACATAATAACTCTTAACTAGAGGGTTATTCAAACATTTTAACATGGACTTCTGAATATAGAAAGGCTCATAACGACACTCCAGTAGAGAAAAATCAATCACATTTCCAGTTAAATCTAGTAATTAAAACCAGATGGAGTGTATTAACCTTAAGAACAAAAATGCACAGCATTTTGACAATCTCAACCATTAGTGATTTTAATTACTTTAAAACTCACTTCTCCACACTTTTCCACTTCAGCAGAAGTTTGTCCATGCAAGAATGGATCAACGTCTTGCAAATAATTGAGTATGACTGAAAAACACGCAGAGAAGAACCAATCTTCATCTTAACTCCTTCTTCATTATCAAACTTGTAGAATATAATTTCTGCCTATTATTATTATCTAATTAGACTTAAAATGCTAGGTTCTGTTTCTTGTGAGAAAGTAGGAAATACAGGAACAGGAAACTGCTCAGACTTGTGCCAGGTATGGGTATGCATACAGTCACAACCTCATAAACTGCACACAGCAAAGCAGCCCCAGATTCAATACAGTTCAGCATCTTCACAAGAACAATTTTAATTAATAAAATGTCAGAGGAGAAAAAAAATCAACTACAGCCAAATTTTTTCAATCAACAGGCCTCAAATCCAGAGCTTAAAACCAGATTTAGTCTCATAAATAAAAATTATATAGTTAATGTTGCCAGAAAAATGAGTTGATACTGAAGGTCTTGCAAGGCCTCTGAATTAAAATCACTTGAATGCAAACAATCTCAGACTCGCAGGCAAGAATACAGACTGACACACAAACTCTATTCTTAAAACAGATCTTCAACCTTTCCCTCACCTACCTAAGGCATGTATTAAAGCTAAGTCCTGGCCTAGATTTCAACCTAAGTTCCATCAGTGTTATATATTCACACCTGAGTACAACACAACTGCGTAGAAGCTGCTGATGCTTTCCCTTGTAAATCACGAGCATTAGTCCTTTGCATATACATGTGTTTGCACACACACATGGAAGGGAGAAAATAAAACTGCTGAGGCAGCGGTAAGCGGCACGCCGGGCCCTGCGCCAGCCGCCCGGGNAAAAAAAAAAAAAAAAGTCAGCTGAATGCTGCATTCCCACATTTTGGCATATGAAAATCATAGGCTTTTCACAACCTTCAGTTATATTATTCATGCAGAATACACTCAGCTTTCTATTGTTCCTGCTCTCATCGTTTATAAATGAATCTTCTTCATCTGGGAATGGAAGTTCCTTACTGAAAATACTTTGGTAATGTGGTGCAATGCTAGCATTCAGAAGGTTAAAGAAGTTTCTAAGGATGTTTGTGCCTCTGGAGAAAAAAAAAAAAAAAAACAACAAACCACGACAACAGTATTTTCTTCCATTATTGAAGGGAAAATGAACAATTGGAGTTGGGTGCTTCATTTTGGCCAATCCGATACAGAGGTTCCCAATGGTTTCGTAAATGTTTCAGAAAATAATAAAGTTCTTAATTTTGTTCTTTGGTACTGCAACATTTGTAAAGGACTCTTACTTTTGCACTTCACTTAAAACACTCCCAGAATTACCACATTAAAAAAAAAAAATTACCCTGAGACACGGTCTTCAAATTTCTGCATGGCATAACCACTGTTTCTCATGACAGGAAATTAATTGTGCCAGAAACTGCTGGTCCCTTCTGTTATAACCAATAGAGTTGCAGAAAAACATATACTCCTTTGTCTAGCAATATCCCAAATTTCATTATTTTATCTTGCTTGACAGTTCAGGTTGTCATCATTAATCCTAGTCATTGTGCAAGATTCTGATGCATTCCCAGAGCTAAGAGTTTTTTTAATCTGATTTAAGTTAATAAACAATGAACTGAATTGCAAAAGGAAAAAGTAAGTTAATCACATGGCAAATTAATTGTTTTTTGTTAGAGAGAACATCTTTCTGGTGTGGATCTAATATCGCAGCATTTTAAAAGTAGGTGTGACTATATCTTTTACTCTTCCATTTGTGGCACACTTTCTGTTTCTAAAGTTCAAAGGACTTCTTCTATGATCCTGCTAAGGATGAGACATTACACATGCAAAGGGGACAATAGGCAGACTGTCAGCTGACATACTGAAAACAGAAAACTGGAGTTTTTCATCCTTCCATACTTTGGACTGAAAAGAAACTAAGGACTCCAGAAACATAAGTTTGTCAGTTAATAGAAATACATTTACATTTTACTAATGTTAAGTAAAGAAACAGTTCAATCTCTTTCATAAATCATCTTCTACTTGAAAATATCAATGGACTTCATGAAATGGATAGTCTTTGTCTTTTTAGTATCAACCCAAAACATACTAGCTCTTAACAGAAGAGCAGTATCTCTGAGCCAACAGTCATCTTCTGTGGGCTCTCCTAACATTGGACTGCCTTCATCTGCTCTCTCCTCTTCCCAACTGCTTTTCTCCCTCTAGCTAGATTCTGATTTTTATCATACAAGTGCAAGCAAACTCTGAGTAAATCCAGTGAACTCCGGGAAAATGCATTCCTGGATTTACACCTGCCTAGTCACCAGAAAATGTAAACTGAGCTGTATAGTATTTACTTTGATGATAAATGGCATTTGATCATAAATGTCATTCCCTCTCCCCACTCTC
>VWZE01012798.1:467435-487134 GCA_013396675.1 Eubucco bourcierii
TTTTTTTTTTCCCCTTTTTTTTTTTTTTTTTTTTTTTTTTTTTTTTTTTTTTTTTGGGCTTTTTTTCTCTCTCTTGCTCGCTCGCTTTTTGCAACTGACCCGCCAGCCAGCCAGGCAGCCACCCCTCCCTCCACAGGAAAAAAACCCAAAAAACAACAAAACCAACAAAAAACAGGAAAGTAATAATATTTTTTTAAAGCCAGGAAAAAAAATAAAAAATAAAAACGAGTGGCAGTAACAGTAATAACAATACTTTAAAAAAAAAGAAAAAAAAGAGACAACAACAATCGGAAGAAACAACTACTCAGTCTGCAAAGCAAGTTCTTTGCCTCTTTGNCTGTTCCCCCCCCAAATCTGGGAGGGAGGGAGGCAGGCAGGGAGGATGGAGGGAGGCAGGCAGGGAGGCAGGAAGGAAGGGAGGCAGGCAGGCAGGGAGGGAAAGCGGCGAAGCTGGGAGGGAGCGAGGGGAGGAGCGGAGGCTGTGAAGGCTTGCGGCCTGCGCATGCGCTTCGGCCCGGCCGCCGCCGCGGCAGGCGAGAGAACAAACAAAGTGCCGGCGAGTCCCAGCGCAAGGGCGTGCGGGGTGGGGGGCGGGGCGAGCGGACCCCGCCTCCTCCTCCACCCTCTTTGCCTCAGGGCTTCTGCCGCTGCCGTCGGATTGGGTTTTTTTTTGCCTTGGCGGCGTAAATCTTCTCTGTAGGGCATTGGGCTGCCCTGGAGAAGGGGCAGGAGAAGGGGGTCCCCCACGGCTTGACGAGAGACAGGTCCTAGCGGCTGAGGAGAGTGAAGTTTTACTAGTCCTCCGCACACCTTCCTCCTCGCCATCTTCGTGCATTTCCACTCTGCTTCTTCCCTTCTCCCGTTGCTGGACCTGCTCTTCCCTTCCGCGCTCCGGCCGGCACGGAATTAGCTGCCAGCCTGAGCAGCCGTTCCTCGCTCCGTCCCGCCGGAGGCTGGTGGAGGCTCCCGCCCCGCTGCCGCGTTTGCCCGGCGGCTGGTCATTGATGAAGGCTGTTCAGGGACCTCTGCCCACCTCCTGGGTGACTGCGCGGCCCTGCGCCCCGGAGGACCCCCTACCCCCCCTAAAAAACTTCCAGCAAAGCGAGTTTCACCCGCTTCTTTCATCACGCAACTTCAGGCGGTGAGCAGCCTGGTGTCAGGGAGGGTTCTTTCCACTTGGCAGTGCATCGTGGTCAAATTATTCCCCGCTCGTCCACGTCGTCGTCGTGCCCGCTCCGCACCAGAAGAAGTTGCTGTGCCTCTGGATTGTGCCGACCCCACAGCTAGTGTCCTCGCACGTCAAACCAGGGTCAAACCTGAGCCAGGTTAAATAGCAAAGAAACGATTTTTTTTTTTCCTGCTGGGCGAGCTGTTTCCCACTCTGCACCTGCGAGCATAAGCACGCAAACAGCGAGCTGCAACAGCGAAAGGGGAAATGTGATGGCAAGTGCGGGGCACTTGGTCACACCAACCGCTCAAACTTAATGCAGACAGGTGGCAACAGGGAAGCATAGCCTCAGTTCAGTTACTAAGAGCGGCAAGACTTCAAAACCACCAGAGAAAGGTTGCCTCTGCTACTCTGTTTCAACCGATTTCAGCCACAGTTCCTTGTCTATCAGTAACAGATATGTGCCATCGGGTCACACTGCACCACAGATACGGCCTAGATTAGGTGTGGTTGGCAAAGCATCGCCTTCATCTTTATGTTCTTTTTGTGACTTGGGCTCAGGTCCTAGGGACAGACATAATCTGATGTAGCATCAAGGCTCTGTCCACTTGTAAAATAGGTTTGAATGAGTAGCACAGATTTATCTTTAGTCAGTGTTTTGCCATCTAAGTGCAGTATTTTTGATGCAGTAATAAGAGCTGCGCAGTTAGATTTCCCATTGTCTTGACACATGGCTGGAGTACGGTTGGAAGTAAAAAATAGTGCTCAGAATAATTTTATTGATGACAGTCAAAATTTAGGGCAGGTTTTAACAAGCAGTTAGCTGATGGAGTGCTCAGGACAAAAATTTTGGTGCATACTTACTCCCATTCCTGGAATGATTGAATGCTAATATTTTATTTAAACTGCACTAAAATATTAAGTTGAAACTCACCCTAAATGATTAGTCAATATTTAAAACATTACTGTGCTCCAGATGTGCTTGGATGCCAATTTTAACAACTAATTAAATTAATCTCAAAACTAATTAAGACACTGAGATACACCAAAACCAACTTAAATCAACTATGTTGTAATTAAAACTATTTTGAGAGAGAACATTACTGGGAGTTGGAAATAAGGTATCCATTTTCATCAAAGTGTTTGAATATAGTCTGTGCAAACATAGGACAACTTTTTAGCATTAAAATCGTGATGATTCATGATAGAATATTTTTTGGCTTGCCAAAATTAAGAATAAAGACTACATGAATTTTTCTATTAACCTTATAATTAATATGTTTCAGAAAAAGCTTATTCAAGTTAGTATAATTTGTTATGGTGATGGACTGCATTTGCATCATTAGTTTAGTGTCTGCATATGGCTTGAACAGGTAAAATCAGGAAGCTGGATTTGTACAGTCACTAAGGTTGGAAAATACCTGAAAGATCATCAGGTCCAACCATCAACCCAACACCACCATTCCCACTGAACCGTGTCCCAAAGTGCCATGTCTACAAGTTTTCTGAACACTTCCATTGATGGCAATTCCATCATTTTTCTGGATGGTCTGTTCCAATGCTTGACCAGTCTTTGAGAAAAGAAATTTTACCTGATATGTAATCAAAAGCTCCCCTGGCACAACTCTTTTTCTCGAGATAATGTCTAAGTTCCATAGTGTGTCTAGATTGAAAACATCAGAGAGTGTTTAATTCGCAATCAATAAAATGGCTTAGCTGTATGGGGGATTTTAAAAATCTAAACCCCACTCACATTTGTAAAGACAAATAGGTCAATCCTGCAGATACTGATGAATATGAAAATGTTCCAATGTTAACCAGTGTTAACTTCTCATGCATTCTGTACAAAGGTATTCTGTAGTGCTAGACCCAACAAAAGTAGGGCTTTGCAAGTTACATAAATACCTGACAAGACCTGACATCTAAAGTAAAGTGCATAAGTAGGTTAGATTTCTAAGCAGTTATTCAGACATTTAAAGTGGCTCTAAACAGTCTGATAAAGCATTTGAACAAAGTGTTGGGAAAGGGAAGTCTGAAGGATTGTGTGAATTAGGAACGTTACCTTTGTAACCTCTGATTGCATCAGTGCAAAACTTCCATGACTTCAAAATCACTCCATCAACTAAAACTGACTAAGCTGTTTGGGTACAACACCTCTACGTATTCACTGTTAATTCATTGACACGATGCTAGTTGGTTCAATTTAACATGTAATTTCTGGGTAGAGCAAAGAGACCTTTCCTCAGCATAATAAAACAGACACTTGTTCATCAGAATTAAAACAGAAATCATTGTTAGCCTAATCTATTGCAAAGAATTACACAGTTTTATCAAGGTATAGCATTTAGTGACTTCACCTGCAAGGGGCAAGGAATATTGAGTTGTCCTTCCCACATCAGTGACATGCTAAGAGGAAAGGCTTAAAAATCTGTTTCAGCCTTCCCATCACTCAAAAGTTAGCCTATACATCGACAATCCTACAACAGCTCACAGGTTTTAACAGAAGTGTAAATTACAAACCATAATGAAGTCTGTTGCATTTCATTAGTAGATACTGCTTATTCGGTTTTCTAGGGAATTTGTATAAAATACATTAATCTACCAAATATGCGATAACGTCATGCAGTCACCTATTAAAATGTTAACAGCTCCATGCAATTCACTTGGAAATTCTAATGGCAACAGTCATCGTGCTTGCTGGAGGGACATGAGAGACATGACTGAGCTTCCCTTCCACCTATCCATCTGCATAAGGGACATATACAGTTTAGCTGGAAATTGCAAAGAATGGGGAGACGAAATAGAGCAACTGGCAGCATTGCAAAAGGATCTGTTTAAGTATGGAAATTTATGGTCAGTGCTAAGAAAAACAGTAAGTCATGTTATATAAAGTGTGATGTCATTTGATTAAATATGTTTTTTTCTTGACTCCTGGAAATACTCTCCTTGCTCTTAGAAGCTGTGGATCTTCCGAAGTCCCCCAGAAGAAATCGTAACACTCCTTTATATTTGTGGTGGAGATTGTGGACAAGGGAAGGGCAACTGATGTCATCTACCTGGGCCTGAGTAAGGCATTTGACTCTGTCCCACATGACATCCTGGTCACCAAACTGGAAAAACATGGACTTGATGGGTGGAGCACTGCTGGAGGAATTGGCTGGATGGTCACATGCAGAGAGTGGTGATCAAGGGCACAATGTCCACCTGGAGACCAGTGACAAGTGGTGTCCCTCAGGGGTCAGTGCTGGGGCCAGTGCTGTTTAACATCTTTGTCAGTGACATGGACAGAGGAATGGAGTGCACCCTCAGCAGGTCTGCAGATGACACCAAGATGTGTGGCACAGTCGACTTGCTAGAGGGCAGGGATCCATCCAGAGGGACCTGGACAGGCTGGAGAGGTGGACCCAGGCCAACCTCATGAAATTCAACAAGGCCAAGTGTAAGGTCCTGCACCTGGGTAGGCACAATCCCAAGCACAAATCCAGGCTGGGTGGTGAATGGCTGGAGAGCAGCCCTGAGGAAAAGGACCTTGGAGTCTGGGTTGATGAAAAGCTCAACATGAGCCTGCAGTGTGCACATGCAGCCCAGACAGCCAACCGAGTCCTAGGCTGCATCAAGAGAAGCGTGGCCAGCAGGGCAAGGGAGGTGATTCTGCCCCTTTACTCTGCTCTCGTCAGACCCCACCTGGAGTACTGTGTGCAGTTCTGGAACCCTCAGCACAGGAAGGACATGGAAGTGTTGGAGCGGGTCCAGAGGAGGGCCACAAAGATGATCAGAGGGCTGGAGCAGCTCTCCTATGAGGACAGGCTGAGAGAGTTGGGGCTCTTCAGCCTGGAGAAGAGAAGGCTTCGAGGGGACCTGATAGTAGCCTTCCAGTATCTGAAGGGGGCCTACAGGAAGGCTGGGGAAGGATTATTTACAAGGTCCTGCAATGACAGGACAAGGGGCAATGGGCTTAAACTGGCAGAGGGGAGATTTAGACTAGATGTTAGGAGGAAGTTCTTTACAGTAAGGGTGGTGAGGCACTGGAACAGGTTGCCCAGGGAGGTTGTGGCTGCTCCCTCCTTGGAGGGATTCAAGGCCAGGTTGGACGAGGCCTTGAGTAAGCTGTACTAGTGGGAGGTGTCCCTGCCTCTGGCAGGGGGTTGGAACTAGATGATCCTTGAGGTCCCTTCCAACCTTATCATTCTGTGATTCTATGATTCTGTTGTGTTCAAAGCCTGGGTGTGGACTTTTTCACATAAAAATAATCTGCAGTTCCGTAGCAAAATATAAATGTATCTTCTCTGTTGCTAAAAGTTTTCTTAGTTTCTGTGTGACATTGGATGAGTAAGGAACAAGAGGCCAGTTCTACAAGTGTTTTGCAAACACTTCCACTCTTGTAAATCTTAATGCATATGAATTGAATTGGTAATCCCTGTCATTTATGTGCACAAGAGCTTCTAAATCAGACTCTTTTCCTGCAAAAAGTCATTGCACAAATCTCTTTGACAGACTGACCTACCTCATAGGGTTACCTAAAAATCCACAGCACAATAGGCTATCACTAGAAGAACACTAACACCTTTACTAATATAAGCTCCTGTATACAGATGCTCAGGACCAATCGTTGTATCAAGAACATGAGACACCCAGAAGGTCTTTCTTTTAATGCAACTAATTACACACAGCCAGGAATCCAATTCCTGCAAGTTGAATCTCACACTTTAAACCCCTGTAAGAGATGCTGATGATTCTCCCTTACAAGATACTGTTACTGATTATGGAGCAGAATTGCAAAGAAACAAAGGAGAACAAGGCTCTTAATTGCTTTCAGTAACACCATATTTTGTTATAGAACTTGGAAAATCCATTTTCTCACATACTCTACCATAATACACTCTCTCATATGAAGAGTCCCACGAAGATGTGGAGGAACAAAGTACCGGACAGTGATTTGTAAAGACAAGCAATGGCTTTATTGCAAATTCCATACACTTCAAATTCCTCACACTTCAAATTCCTCTTCCTGAACTGGCAAGGAAAAGTGTCTAAAGATGGCAGCTGCTCAACACAGACCTCCCTGGGAAAGTAGTTGAAGTGAATGGCAATAACCCATGGAGGCTCATCGTTGTATGGACCACTATCAACTTTCTGCAAAAGCAAGAGCTCTTTCTGCAACAGGGGATAGTCAGTGGCTATAAAACTTGGGGCCCAGCCAGGTAAGGAAACAGCAGAGCTTGAAGCCTCACGGAGAGGCTTAAGTTTAGCTATCTATTCAAGTTAGGTGGTTTGTCCTTTATTTTCTGGATATATCTTCATCCTGCAATATGTTCCTCCACCTTTTAAGATCCCATCTCCAGCTTAACTGAGAAGATTCTTTAAAGAACAGAAATTATTTTACGGAAGTAACTTTTTCTTCTTCCCAGAGCCAACTTAACTGAGGACTAGGAAAAACAGCTACCTCAGTGAGACTAAGAGATGTAGCCCATTCTTGTCTTTGATGGAGAAGCCTTCAGGAGAGGCAAAAATAATCAGGAAAATAATTAACTCCCTGTAATTATCAGAGGGAAGAGATATAAAGAACAGCAAAATGCCAGCATCTAAGATACGCAAGAGGCTGCAACGTTCATCCAAGTTGAATGACAGTCAAAATTGCCAGAAAAGGGCTGAGATTCATAAATGGGAATGAAGTATTTAAAATGTATTAGATGATCCTTCTGCTCTACTCAGCACTGGCAAACGGACAGCTATGTCCAGTTTTGAGGATCACACTTCAAGAAATATGAGGCTGGATTGATGAGAAAGCAGAGGACACTAAGAACAATCAAAAATTTGGAGAATGCTTGATCTGCAAGGAAAGAGTTAGTTAAAGGCTTGGAGTTACATAGACTAGCAAGAGGTCTGAGGAGTGACATGCTAACAGTCTTTAGACATAGAAAAAGGGGGAGGGAATAACTGCTGCTTCTCATCCAGAGGCAGAGAACAAGAAGAGTTAGATTTACATTGCAATGAGGGAGTCAGACTGGACATTACTAAAAACTTTTCTGAAGGCAAAACTAGGTAATGATGGTACGCATTCCTTTTGGTGTCATCTCTAACAAAAGATTAAACAACAACAAAAAAAAAAACCAACAAAAAACAAACAAAAAAAAAACCCTCCAGAAAGGATAAGGAGCAATGGGAGGGGCAAGATGATCTTTTAAGACCTCTCCTGGACCAGTATACTGCCAGTACATTATACAGTATACTATTATCCAGCTTAGGATACCCTAAAATGCATCTATTCCAGCTCTCCTTCCTCAAAGGGATCCTCTTACTGAGGCTTGTCTATCATATGTTTCATTTTCTAAATGGCCACATACAAGTCTTATTGGAGAGTACCCAATGTGATGGTTTGGGAGTTCCCTGCCCCCNCCCAGGAGGGGCTCCCAACCACCCTTCCACCTTCTCCCCACCCCTGTACCTTACCCCAAGGTTTGCTTTATGCACAAGGTAAATTAGGAGGATCAGCCAGGGGGGTTAGAAGAAAAGTGGTTAGTGAAAATTAATCAGCAGAGGAGCCAGAGCCAGAAGCTGCTAGACCACCCCAGACACTGTTCTCCCAGAGAGAGACAGACAGAGAATGCCTTATCTATGTTTTGGTGTCCTCCCAAAACAAATCTTAGCAAGTATATGAGTGAAGTAGACATCATGATGTTTTCCTTTCACAGCCTATAGTGTAATTTTCTCTATTAAAATATTCCAATTAGCCTCAAACCAGCACACCCAATTACGATAGATATTACCTTACTCCTTGCAACCAGTTGCTTCTATTGTTAAAACATCGTAACTGCAAAGTTCCCAGTGATTGCTTGAATGCCAAAAGGAGAAAAGAAGTTATTTCCTAAGATCATGTTCCACTTACCAGGTTTCTAGACTTCCAGTCACCTCCATCTACCTGGAGTAAAAGAAAGAGAGCTGACATTCTTTCTAACAAGTACAAATGTAAAACATGACTTAAAAGAAGCCTAAATTACTTACAGTTTTTAAATAAGGATGGTGATTTTTCTGAATGTATTTAGCTTCTTGCTTTGCTTTTTTTCATGTGAACAGAAAGGATTTACACATACTGACATTTCAAAAATACTCCTAATATCAGTTAGGACAACCACAAGATCTTTTCTAACTCAAAGACTCTAGAGACTAGGAGATCTGAACACCCTTTCCTGGCTGTGTTAGCAGGAGAAGAATCACATTAAAAAACTGTAAAAGATACAGTATCAATGTAGCAGAAGATAAGATGATCTTCTACAATATAGTCATAATCTAAAAGCAGATGCACAGCAATTTTGGAGTGCAGCCAAAGACAGGAATACTTGCTTTGGTCTCTCTTTAAAATTACTTCTATAAAACTGACATCCACCACTCAGTGGAACACACTGAGACTTCTCCATGGTCTTTGTCTTACCACTGTAAAGGCAAATTTCCTTCCCCTTGCTTTAGTGAGGCACTCAGGATTTGGCTTGTGGGATTTTTCTGCCACACTATGTTCATTCATATCAGCTGCATCCCAGTTCTGGAACACAGATTTCCTGAACACAGAAGGTTTGAGAGCCCAAAAGATCAGATTTGTAAAGTTATTTACACCTCTGACTTGGATCCCAAGCAGCTTTAAGAGTTTAGTCTGGTTGATTTCAGGTGTCAGGTAAACCTGAGGCAGCAGCTCTTCATCTTGTAGTCTCCAGTCCATTCCTTCCAATTAAATGGTTTCATTTCCATTATCAGCTCTAAGCCTTTCTCTAGTCATAACACTATCTCTTGTTCTCCCACCCTTTATAAATGCCTTCCTGTTCTGCCTTTCATTCTGTCCTCCCATCTATCTCATATTTCCTCTGATTTTCCCCAGCACTCTCATTTTACCTTTCTATATGGATCACAGGATCAGAGTTACCAAGCAGACTATGAATCTCAAGATAGGACGAAAATATGTTCTATGTGCAGAAAACTCTTACTGACTTCAGTGAAAAATGCAGAAAAGATCTGGCTCTTTAAATGCAAAATGCTACAGGTGTTTTTATACATTGGACAAACAAGCAATGGTTTACATGTGTAAATCGTCAGCTGGGATTTTGCTTTCATTTCAGTCCTTGGAAAGTTCCTCCCTGTGTTGTCATATCCACAAGTAAAAGAAATTCTGAAAAACACAGACATTCCAATCTAAAGAAGAAAAAAAAAATATCAAAAGAAAAACTTCTGGCACATTTGAAGTCTCACAAGCAGTATCCCCATGCTGTTTTTATGAAAAAACAGCTGCATCAGTGACTGTGAAAGCACAAGCTCTAGTAATGTCCCCGTGTTACAGAGTAGCCTGTGTAGAAAGGTAGCTAAGCTCCATGTAGTCCTGGGCATTTGGGAAAAGCCGGTCAAGAAAATGTTCTTTCTGGAAACAGGAAGAAATGTCAAGGACTTGGACAGTGTAACCAGTGCAGAAAGAATATCTAGCATCTTACTCAGTGGAGGAGATATTCTTGGGTTGAACTGCTGAAGCAAGTCCTGAGAGTGTAGTGTGCTCCTGATTCACACCTGCGGTGTCAGTGCAAGGTAGAATGGCTGCCTATGAGATTTAAATCAATGCAGTGTGATTTTAGAAAGCTTTCATACTGGGCTAACATCACGAACTTTGAAGTGAAGGGTAAAATTCAAATGAGGTATAATAATGCTGAGCACTTCTGAAAATCCCTCCCATGACCTTGAGGCTCAAGGAATGCTTTAAAATTTGATCAGCAAATTCTGGCTGTTTTTCCTCTCCTATTGGAAATAGTGTTCTGGGGTGGGTTTTTTTGGTTGGTTGTTTTTTGGTCTTGGTTGGTTGTTTTTTTGTTTTGTTTTTTTCTCAGTGAATTAAGTCACTTTGAGACATATCAAATTACACAGCTGAAAAGGAAGAGTAGCCAAACTCACTAACTTTAATAAAAGAAAACAAAGAAAAATGTAGAAGGGGCATATAGCTAGCAGAGTACAACAATGTGTCAAACTGTAAAAGGCTTAGGAAAGAATCTTACGTTTCCTATGTGATTAAGTCACATGGACTTAAGATGCTCCATCTCTCAAGGTGTGTGTATTCACACTTGAGTCCCACTGAGTCATTGAAATTGGGCTCCTGGTCTCCTTTTAGAGAAGAATCCTATCTCTTGTAAATATCACCTACTCTGAGACATTTCACATTGATGAAGAATTCAACAGGATATTGAAATTCATGATAAATTCTCTCCTCACTTTTAGTTGATCTGTCGCTTTTTTTGGGAATGAGCAGTCCATACTTCTCAGCATCGCTCTCCAGAGCATTCCATACTTCTCAGCATCACTCTCCAGAGTGTACCTTGACCTCTTTTTCAGGCAGGAGGTAATGAGACAACTGTTTCTACAAAATACCTTCTGAACAGATTCAGCTCCCGGTTGCGCATGGGAAAACCTGGCCAACTCAATACATAGATCCGGCTGAAAATTACAATAAAAAATGTCTTATACTAAGTCAGAGGTTTCCGCACTGCCAAGGAGATTTAGAAGCCTAATTCCAACCAGTGTTACAAATTTAGATCTTTTGGGAAGTTTAGGAAATCCTTTAAGTTTTGCAGTAAGGAAGACAATAACCAATTACCAACCCAAGCCTACTCATACTTCAGCCATACTGTTATGGTAGAGGTACCCATGCCATTCATGTCTTCATTCTGCCAAAGAAGCCATCTGTCACAGGGGAAATTGTTTGTTTGTCCTAATACCCTAAGAACTAGACCTGGCTCTGTCAGAGACCATAAGTTTTCTGATCTCTGTCATCTTCTTGAGGTCACTGTAGAGCAGCAAGGACACCTGTCACCCTGGCTCCATCCTAATTCACTTAGCTGCCAGATGCCACATTTTGCTCTCATGCAAAGTGCCTGCAAACATATTCCCAAAGTTCTGTTCCCCCATGCACAGGCAGTGACTTAAACCAACACCACTTTTACTTAAGGTGAGAACATTATATTAATTTTTGTGTTAGAATGCAATGGGACTTTGTAGTGTGATGAACAGATAGATACCCAGCAGGGAGGGAGGGGAGCAATACAATGAAGCCTTTGCCTCTCTTTCGTTCAGCTCAAAAGTACCCAGCAGTACTGAGAACCATTTTCATGGGACAGTCAAATTTCTGTTGAATAGGATGAAAAGATGAAGCAGCCCATTTCACTGTATTCAGCAGGCTCCTGTACACAGAAGCTCTGTTTAACATTTCTGCTGAATAGAGCCCTAGGGCAGAAAATATATTGAACTCTCTTAGTGGAATACCAGTAATGGCCTTAAAAACTATATAAATTCATATCATTTGCAAAACACAAATATTTAATCTGGATTTAATTACAGAAACTTTGTAGATATTGTATTTCTTTTTTCTCTTCCTCCCTACCTCATTTTTCAATTTTGCATTACTGCTATTGTCCTGCATTTCCAACCTCGCTGTTTTGCAAGGCTGATCCAGTCACCAAAATCTTTCATCACTCTGCTTTGAAAAAAAAAATAAAAAATTTAATTTCTTTTGTACATGGGAATGAATTTGTAAGTAACACTTGTTCAACAAATTTTGCTCCAAGGATCGCTGTGGGAATATATTCAGATCAATATCATCCCTGTTATTACTTGAAAGTAACAGTGAACAACACCACAGTAAGGCTATGGGAATATCATCTTTTCAAAACATGGAGTCTGAGAAAGCCAGATGAGGAGTGTCGAGCAACAGAATATTCAACATGCAGTCCATGCACTCATTCTCTAGAGCAGGAGAGGTATTAATTGCCTTCCAATATTGCAGCAGCACACACATAGGTTCCCCAGTATGACAGCTGTGCTAGGAGTTGTACATGTCAAAGTTAAAAAAAAGGAAATTAAATTACATTAAATAAATGAAATAGTTACGACAGAAAGTCCATGTGTTCAATGTAGTTATTGGTCATCATGTCTTACTTAACTTGTAATCATGGGGAAGAGCTCCAAAGGATATTAAAATGTACATTCTTGCATTCTCAGGTTTGTTGTGCTGGGTTTTTTCCACCCTTCTTTAAATAAACATACATAAGTTCTTTAAATAGTCCTCTCTGCACTAAGCATAAGTGCAACAAAAGACATTGCAAAGGCTGCAAAACGCAACAGAGCACCAAGAAAACCCCAATGGATTCAACCCGTAATAAATGAGTCATTCTCTCCTGACCACCAATCTTCTGGTAGGGTATTAAAAGGCTCTCACCTCACTCATCAGTAAAACAAAAGCCTTTTTCATATTTTCCAGAAGTCATCAGAGTTGCCAAAATAAATGAGGAGGTTTAAACACTGAGTATATACACCTTGGTTTCTCTTGTTTTGCAGTTGAACACAGACTCTTAGTGACTTTGCAGGTCTTGGGTGTAACTGTGAAGATATTGTGCCCCAGTGTCTTTAAGAACCACAGCATTCCTTAAGGTCCTTCAGAAGGAGCTAGACTGCCCAGGAGGCAGACGTGGGAGAAGTGTAATCTTTGTTATTCCATTCCTGTAATTTTGTATCTACACCCCTATATAAATAGGCGTAATTGTATTTTCTGCCCTTTTCCTCTCTCTGCTGCCTTCCTGGCACAGGATCCCTTATCTCTGGCTTGCAAGGGAGTAGGGCCTTGAGCTGGCAAGCTAATTTTTACTTCATTAAGGCCTGGTATTGGGGAGTAGGAATGTGTGAGGACAGGGGTAGGGGGTGGTATTTGGACCTGTTTGTTGGCTAAGTGGGGGAAAGGTTTAGGGAAGGTTCTGGCCTAGTAGGGTCTTAGTAAAGCCCAGGTTGGAGAGAAGTGGGCCGAGGTGTATTTTGCATGATTTTGTACTGTTGTATTTAGTTGTGAATAATACTTCCATTTACACTTCTAATTCTTTCCAATCCCATGTGGAGCATATTCTTCTACTCCTCTGGGGAAGCATAAAGGGCACCTGTCTCACTCCCTAAACCCAAGACATCAAGCCATGGCCACACTGCATACATAAGAACAGGTAGATTGAATTACACACAATCTGAAAGTTGATGCAAATCTCAGAGCTACGATCCATTGAAGTTGAAAGAAAAATGTCCACCAGTATACTGATAGTTCCTATATATTTCCATGCTAAATTCCCAGTCTATATGCTTTTCCCATCTTTTTCTGGGCTAAATGTCAGTCTTCCTGTCCTTGTCCCAGTTACATACTGGGTGAGTTGTATAAGGATGTCTAGTGGTCTGGCCCTGTCTGGGACACAGATGCACACCAAAGCTGCTCTGTAACTCCCTTTCTTAGACAGACAAAAGAGAAGGAAAATAGAGGCACATCGATCAAGACAGAAGCAGTTTGATAGGGCAAAAGCAAAAGCAAAAACTGCACATGGAATCAAGAGCAAACAAAAATAATATTCTCTACTTCCCATCAGCAGATGATGTCTGGCTCCTTCCCAGGAAGCAGGGCTTCAATACATGTAGTGGTTGTTCCAGAGGAAAACCACCATCAACGAATCCCCCCACACTTCCTTCTTTCACCTAGCTTTTATGTCTGAGCTGATGTCATGTGATCTGGAATACCCCTTTGGTCTGAACTAATGTCATATGGTCTGGAATACCCCTTTGGTCAGTTTGGGTCCGCTGGCCTGGCCATGTCCCCTCCCAAGACCTTCCCCATTCCTACTGTTGCAGGGGTTTAAAGTTGGAAAAGCATAGCCTCAGTGCTGTGACTGCTCAACAGTACCCAAAACACTTCTGTATTATAGAACTAACTCCATCTCAGCTGAACCAAATACAGAATGCCAAGCAATTCACATTGCTATCCTCTGTAATGCCCGTTTTATTCTGTCCCTTCAGAAGCCATTCTTACATTTCTCCCATTATTACAAGACTAGCATATGACTTGCTTATTTAAATGCCCTTTGTCCTGGACTTAAATCCCCTTCTCATCCTTTTAGTTACTGGTGAAAACTTGCAAACATATCTCAGGCATACAACAACAGCAGAATCAGAAAGCAAGCAAAAGGAAGCCCAAATTTTCCCTGAGAAGAACTCATGATTTTTTAATTCAGTCTCATGACTAGCTAGGAACAGGCTGACTCATGACGTCTGAGTGCCCTGGCTCAGCAATACTGGTTTTGCTGTCGGAATGTCTGTGTGCATCCACTGGTCCCCGTGCTCCATCATCTCACCCTTGACTGATTTGCACTGCTGGGGAAATACTTGATTTCAAGATTTAAAGGAGAGTACTGAAAAATAATTTGGATATAAAGAACATCAATAGGAGAGCTGTACTGTCTGGCTTCTGTTTCCAAGGTTTTGGCTTCAAACTCCCCGTTGTAAACCTACACTGTAAAAAGACACAGAGAAAACAAATTTTTTTTTTTTTTTAAAGGGTTGAACCAGTGACTTTCTGGCCTCACTTTCCCTCAGTGATGAATCCCTTAGGACAGCTTTGTAGCAACTAAGTTAAATAAGCAAACATGCTGTACTGGGATCCAAGTTTTCCCTCACTTGATTTTTTGTGAGTGGAATTGAGCCCATTGGTCTCTACCCTTCCATTTCTCAGCTTGTGTTGATTTGTTACAATGTCATTGATATAATGCTTTGTGTTAATCTTTTTTTTTTTTTCTTAATTATCTGTATGTTAGGCTCTGAAACACATGACTTATCTTGCTGAATGTGCTCCGCACTCATCTGCTGTAAAGCAATAGAAAAATTCAAAGTGTATTTGCCACTAACAACAGTTTTGTATCAACCAGATGTAAAACCTCAGCTATTGCTTCAAACGTTATACGTAAAATCCTAACAGGAATCCAGCAGTATCATATGCAGACTAACAGCCAGAGATCTAGCTCCAGGTCTGGGCATCTGTTTTACAGTACGAAATACCATCAGTTTTGAAACATGATTCTGCAGCTCACTTGGATAGATCTTGACACATGAGATAAGAACCACTGGAATCAGTTAATTTCTTTATTCGGCTTTAACGTGCATTGACTTCAATGAGGCTTCCCTAAGGACATTCAGGGTTTCTTCCACTGGTCAGCTTGCTTGAGTGCAAACTGCAAGGCTAGGCTTATAGGTTGTCTTTCATGGAGATGGTATTCCTGATCCTTCTTAAACCTAGTTCAGCTTTATTATCACCAGAGCTGGGGTCAGTACATCCACAAGGCAGAAAAAGCAGCTTTATAGTTGTATAATGACAAAAAATATTAATAAAATAATGGCAGAACAATGGAGAAATTAATTTAGAACAGAGTAAGAAGAGTAACATTTTCATTACCCATATGTTGAAAGGAAAAAATGTCTTCCCAATCTTGAATGTCTTAGAAATATCAAATTGCTATTAAGCTCCAGAGGAATTCAGTGAGCACAAATGGCTGTCTTGACAAGATGCAGCTACGAAGAACAAAGCTGCTGAAATAAACCCTGTGTGGTAAAGGCATTGAACAGGAGGCCGCAAAAGAAACTGTTTAAACCAAATTTACCCAACTCTTGCAATGTAGAAGGTTACAGCGGAGAAACTCC
Organism: Eubucco bourcierii; assembly: GCA_013396675.1. NCBI lineage: Eukaryota > Metazoa > Chordata > Aves > Piciformes > Ramphastidae > Eubucco > Eubucco bourcierii. The sequence continues at coordinate 483,118 of VWZE01012798.1, forward strand.
ATTTCTACTCAGTTCAGCACTGAACTTTGGGAAATCAAAGAATCATAAAACTGAGTCCACTGTCATCAACAAATGGTTTAGAAAATGTGTCCTTCCTTCTTACCTTACACATAATCTGAATGCACCTGAATATCTGAACGCAGAATCATAGAATACTTTTGGTTGCAAGGGACCTTTAAAGGTCATCTAGTCCAATCCTCCTGCAATGAGCAGGGACATCTTCACCATCTTCTAGTGAATGCGAAAAATTGTTCTTTATCCACCTCTAATCCATAGCTCTTAAGTCAGATCTTAAGAAACTCTTGAGTCTGTTCTCTAGAGGACATGCTAGCCTCAAGGTGGACTAAAAAATGCAGCATAATAATAATAATAATGCAGCATAAAGATTCACCATTCAAGCAAACATCCTGGCAGAGCTTTACCACTACTACATGACTAGGCTGTGACTCATACTACAGCTCTGCCACAGGAATCTGAGCAAATCCACTATTACCACTACACATGCACACAGAGTTCAAGCAGGAAATAGGAATTGGATATTTCTTCATTTTCCACAGGTGGAAAGGTGAGGCTACAGGGATGAAAAGAACCTGCCACCATCCCTCCATGTGATGGTTTGGGAGTTCCCTGCCTCCCCACACTTTATAAAATCACCCAGATTAGTCTCAGTCAGCTGGAAGTTAAGGACTGAAGCTCTATTTACAGCTCAACACAATGTACAAACAGATAGATACACTATATCAGGAATAGTTACAGAAATAGACAAGTTAAAGGTAATACAGAAACACCACACCCCTCCCAGAAATCAGAGTCCCCAGGAGGGGCTCCCAACCACCCTTCCACCTTCTCCCCACTCCTATACCTTACCCCAAGTTTTGCCTTATGTGCAAGGTGAGTTTGGAGGATCGGCCGGGGGGTTAGAAGGAGAGTCGTTAGTTAGTTTAGCAGAGAGGCCAGCAGACAAAACCCACAGCAAGAGAAACCAAGGCTCTCTATGTGTTATTTATGTTTGTATTCTTGTTCTTATACATCTCAGCAAGCCTATGAGTGACGTAGACATCACCATTGTTTTCTTTTCACAGCCTAGAATATAATTTTCTCCATTAAAATATTTCAGTTAGCCTCAAACCAGCACACTCCACTATTCAGTGGAAGGGACCAGGAAGCATTTGGGAAAGTTAGGAACAAGCTGTTGGGGGGAATTAGTACTTGTCCTTAGGAACAAAGGGGATCTGTGAAGAAAATATGGCTTCAAGGGGCCCATCCAAGACTTAGTACCTCCTCATCACTCTTTCTCATGGATGGGGTTTTAAGTCACAAATATGGCTCAAAACTCTGTTGTACTGTGTGTAACAAAAATGTAACAACTGCCTAAGCCCTAGTCAGTTGATACAAAACTACCACAGAATCACAGAGGCTGGAAAAGACTTCTGAGATCATCGAGTCCAGCCTATAACCAAACACCACGACATCAGCTAAGCCATGCCACCAAGTGTCACATGCAATCTTTACTTAAAGACTTCCAGAGATGGTGACTCCACCACCTTCCTGGGCAGCCCAATCCAGTGCCTAATCACTCTTTTCATGAGGAAGTGCTTCCTGATAACCAACCCAAGCCTTCCCTGGTGCAGCTTTAGACCATGACCTCTTGTCCTGTCACTAGTAATTGTCACCTTGATACGGATTTTAATTTCAGTGAAAACAGTACCAGTTGTTAATATATTTTAGCAGTCCTCAGTCAGGTTGAAGCCCAGACTTCAGAGACAAAAGTGAAGCTGTAATGGAGTGAAATAGCTTGGATTGTTACTTTCATTACAATCCAAGAATGAACAGAAAACACTAAGGTGAGAACTATAGATTTAAAACCATTCCCTCCAGAATGGTTATGTGCTATCAGCAGCACAGGCAAAATTTTTTTTATTTTTTTTTTTAATAATATGTACATGTGAAGAACTTTACAATACAATAATCATGGCAAGGTATCCTAGGACAACAAGGGTGTGAAATCTACAGCTGAACAAGAATAATATGCTCTACTAATCCATCAAAAAAAGTTCATCAAACTTTTCATTTAAATCACAATTAAATCTGAGTTATATTGACATATTTTTTCAATCACATAAACAGTTGTGCATGTTGATAGCATCTCTTGTCACACAAGCAGTTGAAATACTCAGTGGATATGTGGCATTTATATATCTGCATGTGTCTACACCACACACGCATACAGAAATACCTATCTATTTACACATATATGCGCATACCCACATGCTTAAATGTAAGGCCTACTAAATTTGGCTATAGTCATTCAAATCTGTCTTTTAAATACATGCACACACTGCAGCACACAACTGTGTGAGTTGAATCATCTCCCCAAGGAGCAGAGGCTTGGCGAGCAGCTTCTTTAGTTCGTTATAATCGCCGCTTGCAATCTCTTGTTAGAGAGAAACTCTATCACCAGGATTCTTTAGAAACCTGAGGCCAACGTCTCTTCATTTAAATGGGCATCATTTTGCTGAAGTCAAAGGTATAACTGAGAGGGCAGTGTTTATAGGAAAACCACTTAAAACTAGCAATTTTTAATGCATTTTGGGGTGGGGTTTTTTGTTTGGTTTGGGGGGTTTTGATTGGTTGGTTGGTTTGGTTTGGTTTTTTTTTTAAGCCGTGTTAAGATTTCAGCTTCCACCAGATCTCTTCTTACACTAACCACTTTTACACAAATGGGTTCAATATTAATTAAAGAAACTTCTTTCTCCCTAGCATGAAAACACAAGGACTAAAAATAAACCTGTTACAAAACATGCATTTTGTTTATACTTATTTACACAGACCTCAGATCTGAATTTATGCAGTACCAGAAGGATAAAACCATCTGATGCAGGAGATCAGTAAAGCAATCTGTAGGCTCTACAGGGGCCAGAAAAGAAACATTCGTATGGTGGCAAACAACATTATGCAAGACACGAATGTGCTTTGGTTTGTGATGGAGAAATAGTTGTGTAAGTTTGATATCTGTAGTGAATGGCAATGATCTTGTTCATCCCTGCACACAAAAGAACAAGTATTATCTCTCTTTTATGTTTCTGTTAAGATTTCCACGCTCAGGGCTACATCCTTCCTACTTCAGGATCAAAGTTTTTTGGTTTTTTTTCCCCATATGTTTTAAAAACTGTGTCTTTGGAGTTTGATTTTGGAGGCGGCAAGTGCCCCCTTATTTTCTGTGATAAGCCTTTTGCAACCCTGCCCCTTTTACGTCCTCAACGCACATAATGTATCAGCAAAGTTTAGTTTTGGGGGTTTTGTTTGTTTTGTTTTGTTTTTTCCTTCACTGAGGAAGAATGTGATGGGGGAGGAAAAAGGGTAGAAAAAACACCACCCACATCTTCCCACCCCCGCTCTCAGCCTGCTGGGAAATGTAGTCCAGCTGGAGCTGGCTTGGAACAAAAGAAAGCCAGGACCCTTTTGGGGAGCGTCGCTGCTGTGACCCTTTCCCATGGCCCCTAAGAAAGGCAACCTGGCGAGGACATCATGACAAAGGGGGCACAGGGAAAGAAAGAGAAAGCCACAAAAGGGCTTGCCTCCATTAAAGCACCTTGGCTTTGTTGTTCTCGGGGTTTGGCCAACTTTGTGAAAAAGCTCTGTCCCCACTTGTGAACTGCTGTTAGGGCTTGAGTAGTAGGAATTGCTGCCCTTAATCCTAGGGCTGCCAAACAGCAAAAATTCCACCCTGCTTTTTGTTGTATGTGAGAGAGATTTGGTGTAAATGGGAGCAGGAAAAATTCTCCCTTGGATCTGATTTTGCTTTTATACCTTCAGCTGCACATCTCAGGAGGACAACACAACATTCTTCTAAGCTTTTAATGTGTTCATTTAAATATTTCTAAATGAAAAACTAAGGGAGTGCTCTTTCCCCATTATTGTCGGTATTTTTAACTTAAAGGTAGTTACACGACTACCCCCTACACTACTACTACCACTAATCTTCTCTTTATCCCTCTACTTATTTTTTAGCTACAT
>VWZE01012798.1:513986-537158 GCA_013396675.1 Eubucco bourcierii
TACTGTGTGCAGTTCTGGAGCCCCCAGCACAGGAAGGACATGGAAGTGTTGGAGCAGGACCAGAGGAGGGCGACAAAGATGCTCAGAGGGCTGGAGTAGCTCTGCTATGAGGACAGGCTGAGAGAGTTGGGGCTGTTCAGCCTGGAGAAGAGAAGGCTCCCAGGAGACCTGATAGTAGCCTTCTAGTATCTGAAGGGGGTCTACAGGAAGGCTGGGGAGGGACTAATTTACAAGGTCTTGCAATGCCAGGACAAGGGGCAATGGGTTTAAACTGGCAGAGGGAAGATTTAGACTGGATATCAGGAGGAAGCTCTTTCCAGTGAGGGTGGTGAGGCACTGGAACAGGTTGTCCAGAGAGGTTGTGGCTGTTCCCTCCCTGGAGGTGTTCAAGGCCAGGTTGGACAAGGCCTTGAGTAAGGTGTACTAGTGGGAGGTGTCCCTGCCTCTGGCAGGGGGTTGGAACTAGATGATCCTTGAGGTCCCTTCCAACCTTACCATTCTATGATTCTATAGGGACAGAAAAGAGTTGCTTATATGCAGAGGCAGTGTAGTGTTTGGTAAATTGCTTTTGAGACTTTTTTGAACAAAGGAGTAACTAGTAAAAGAGACACAGGATAGAAAAGGTACTAGGATCTTGCATATAGCTTTTCAAAGCTGCTCTGATAGCATTTATCTGATGGACATTCACTCTCTATAGGTAAAGACAACAAGATTAGAATGTAGAAATAATAAAGAAGCACAGAGTGAACAAAAAAGGTTGAATTTTTATCCGAGCATTTGTTAGGAGATGAACAGCATGCTTCCTATGTGGAAGACTGCTTATACCTATTTCATATGATGTATCCTTTACTGCCAAGGGGTTAAAGGGGGGAAGTCTTTGGTCTCCAAGAGCATATTTAACATTTACTGCTGACTATCCTGATTTTTAAGAAGGCTGTGTCTGGCTTGTACTCCCAGTGTTCCTTGGTGCCTCTTGTTCTCATAGCTGCTGTACCGAGCAGACTGAAGTAGGTACCCAAGCTTCATCCAGCCTTTGGAATTGCTGGCATCTGCTCTGTAATGTGCAGCTTTTCAATATGATAATAAGCAATTAGCCAGGCATTTATGAACATGGAGAATGGAAGATTTGTACACAGTGCAAAATTTTCTGCTGAACACACCAGTAGATACTACAGGGATAATAATAGACCAGAAACCTGAATCTCCAAGTGTTTCAAACTGCAGCAAAAAGGGAGAGGTCGTTGAGTTAAGTAAATTATCAGCCACTATTTGATTGCTTAGTAGTTAACAGGAAGCACTGTAATGTTTATTCACCTCTCCAGATTTACATAAACAACTATCTTAAGCTATCTTCCTTTCATGTCTCAGATGGAAACCTGAAGGACAGAAGCTCCATTATGCACTGTAAAACCAATAGAAAACAAACTTCAAGCAAGCCAAAGACAATATTCTGTCAGATATGCCCATCCAAACAATGTCATCTATCTAGACTTCTGTAAGGCCTTTGACAAGGCTCCCAAGATCATTCTTCTCTCTAAGTTACAGAATCGTAGAATCATTGAGGCTGGAAAAGACCTCTGAGATCATCAAGTCCAGCCTATAACCTAACACCACAACATCAGCTAAACTATGCCACCAAGTGTCACATCCAATCTCTTCTCAAAGATCTTCAGGGATGGTGACTCCACCACCTCCCTGGGCAGTCCATGCCAGTGCCCAACCACCCTTTCTGTGAAAAAGTGCTTCCTAATATCCAATCTAAACCTTTCCTGGTGCAGCTTCAGACCATGCCAGGCAAGTTGGAGAGATGAGTCTGATGGTGGATAAGGAACTGGCTTGCTGGTCACAGACAAAGAGTAATGATCAGGGGATTAATATCCAGATGGAGATGGCTGACAAGTGGTGTTCTTCTAGAATCTATGCTGGGACCAGTGCTGTTTAATATCTTCATCAATGATACAGGCAGTGAGATTGAGCGCTCCCTCAGCAAGTTTGCAGATGACACCACATTGAGTGGTGTAGTAAATATGTCAGAAAGACAGGATATCATCTAGAGGCACTTGGACAAGCTGAAGAAGTGGGCCCGCATGAACCTCATGAGGTTCAACAAGGCCAAAACCTAAGTCCTGTACCTGGGTCAGGACAATCCTCATTATCAGTACATGTTGGGGAGGATGTGATAAAGAACATCCCTACTAAAAAGAACTTAAAGGTACTGGTGCATGAGAAGCTGGGCAGGAGCCAGCAATGTGCAGTTGTAGACCAGAAGGCAAATCACATCCTGGGCTGCATTAAAAGAAATGTGGTTAGTGGATTGAATGAGGTGATTCTACCACTCTGCTCTGCTCTGGTGAGACCTCAGCCGGACTACTGTTCCCAGCTTTGAGGTCCTCAACACAAGAAGAACATGGAACTGATGGAGAGGGTCCAAAAGGGTGCCACACAAATAATCAGAGGGCTAGAGCACTTCTCCTACAAAGACAGGTTGAGAGAATTGGGATTTTTCAGTCTGGAGAAGAGAAGGCTCTAGAGAGACCCTACAGTTGCCTTCCAGTACCTGAAGGGGGTCTATAGAAAAGTTGGGGAGGGACTGTTTACAAAGACCTGTAGTGACAGGACAAGGGGCAGTGGCTTAAAACTAGAGAATGGTAGATATAGAGTAGACATTACACTGGAACACAATGTCTGATGTGATGGTCTCATGCCTGCCACATTCGAGATCAGGCTTGAGGGGGCTCTGAGCAACTGGATCTAGTCAAGGGTGTCTGCTGGGGAGGGTTGGGTGAGATGACTTTTAAAGGCCCCTTTCAACCCAATGTGTTTTATGATAAATCCAGAGTCTAATTTCAATGCTTTCCCCCTGAAATTGGTGTTTTAAGCAGCCCACAACCTTACATAGTGAATGCAGATGTACAGGGACATCTGCAGGTGCTGCCTCTATGACAAGAGGCCAGGGGCCGCTGCTCTATGCCAGGCATAGCCAGCTCTAGCTGGCTTTGTAACAGATCCACCACAGCACATAGTTGAGGCCACCAGCCCAGCTGGTGGCACCTCTCTGAAGATGTGTAGAAGAAAAGGCAGAAAACGCCACAGGGAAAGAGAAAGGACAAAGAGTGAGAAACCGAACATGGAGATTAGAGGAAGAAAAGGTGCCCCACACTGAACAGGTATTCCCAAATGGACTGCAATCCATGGAGGACCCATTCAGAGCACAGGAAAGAAGTGAGGAGGAAGGAGCAGCAGAGAAACCACTACAAATCCCCTTATATACTTTGTGCACTCATCTCCCCACTGGACAGGTTGAGCTTCACCTCCAGCAATAACAAGGGCAGTTAAGGAGTCTGGAGTGAAACTCAGGCTGGGAAATGTAGACAAAAGGTGTTTCACTGAATGCTTTGATGTTTGAGGTTGGTTGATTTAGCTTTTGTTTCCCAATATCCAAATAATCAAATATATGTTAAATTGGAGAAAATAACTTGTTGCCAAGTTGAGTGTTTTGCCAGTGAGGGTACCCAGTAAGCAACATCCAAGTATCTCAACACATGAACTTTCTTGGTCTCATTCTTCCTATTTTCTTCCTCCTTCCTGCTAAAGCAGCAAGGAAGCAAGTGAGCAACTGGGTGTAGATGTGGTTGATGGTCAGAGTTGACCTGCCATGCCTTGCTTTTTTTTTTTATTCCTTACTGGTTTGGGTTTTTTTTCTTTTTGTTTTTGTTTTGAAGTATTAGTACATTGTGGTTATTCTTCCACTATCCTGAAGTTTCATTCTGGTGCTCAAGATACTTAAATTTAATAAGTTGAGATATCCCTGCAGAAATCCTGGGCAAAAGCAATTTCCACTGGAATTCACATTCAGAACAGAATAGCCACAGTTCAAGAACTGCAGGTGCAGTTTTGTTTCCCACAAAATTATGCCAGTGTTCCTTACCCCAACAGAAGACTAGAATCTTCTCTTACACCTGAAACCACATACAAACACTTCTAGAAAATCACTGAGGTCAATGGAAAGATCCTTTAGGTGGATTTAGAAACTTCCACATAGCTCCAAGCTTGATTGTTCTTGGGGTTTCACACTGCCACTGACCAAATCACAAACCAGTGAAGTCTGAAGTAGGTTAATTTTGATAATACTAAATTACACACACACACACACACATATATATATATATACACACACATATGTATAAACACACTGAACTTAAGGACTAGTACACTTCTTGTAGTGGCAGAACATCCAATTCTCATGTTTCTAGTAGAAAAAAACTTGTCCTAAGATTATGAAATCTTCCATTAATGTAATTATAGCCAGAAAAAAAAAAATCAACACACCAAACTTCCATTTATCTCAAGGAAAACATCCCAGATTCATGTGGTATGCCATCAGTATGAGGTCATATTGGAAAATTTCTATGTTACATCAGTAAACAGTCAGTGAATTTCAATAAAGGGAGCAACTAATATTGATCTATATAAAGATATTGATGTACAACACTAAGCCAACAAGAGAAAATTCTGAGACAGCAGCCCTGCCATCTATGAAAGAAGAAAGCACCCTAAAGTCCTAGACCATGATACCTGAAAGAATGTTATTGTGTAATTGAAGTGTAGCAAACGCAGTAGAAAAAATAAAACAAACAAAAAAACCCAGGCAAAAGCAAAACTCAAAAGTCCCCACAAAACCAACCTACAACCAAACCAAATCAAACCCCACAACTATTCTGCAATAGAGGAGAAGTGGTGAGGCTGCTGTGCAAGAGTCTGATCCTTTAGACTTACTGGATCAGAGTGTGGGATCTGGTGTGTGACCACCTAATACAACCCAGTAGAAGAGTGGGTCAGTTACTGGACATGGTCAAATTGGAAACAGAGCTGCTGACTGGGGCAGAGACTCCTCCAGTAGCTGTATTACTATTAAAAGCAATTAGAATATTTTGTAACTGTGATTAAGTACAAATACTTCATATCTTATTTTGGAAGCAAAGCTGTTTTAATTTCTCCCAGCTGAAGCTGTGTTTTGAAGCTAGCATGTATTTATAATGAAGATGCCAACATGAACAAAACCTTGCCTTTTTAAAGGAAGCTTGGTACTGTTGCTTTATTTAAGTGATTTTGACTTTGCTAAAGAGCATGAAGCTGATCTTTTAAAGATGTTTGGAAAAATATGTTCTTAGGTGGCCAAGCTCTTTCCTGCCTTTAGTTCGTATCACAGCGTTTATTTTGAAATAGAAATCAATTGAGAACTTTAAAAAAAAAAAATCAATGCTGTTTATATGGTTTGTGAGCTGCTGTATTTTCCAGTGCTTTCTCAAATAGTCAGTGCACTAGATAGAGTTTAGAAAATCACTCTCTTTCTAGGGATTTAATTTTATTAACAAATAGGTCCTGCAATGACAGGACAAGGGGCAATGGGCTTAAACTGGCAGAGGGGAGATTTAGACTAGATGTTAGGAGGAAGTTCTTTACAGTAAGGGTGGTGAGGCACTGGAACAGGTTGCCCAGGGAGGTTGTGGATGCTCCCTCCCTGGATGTGTTCAAGGCCAGATTGGATGAGGCCTTGAGTAACCTGTACTAGTGGGAGGTGTCCCTGCCTCTGGCAGGGGGTTGGAACTAGATGATCCTTGAGGTCCCTTCCAACCTTACCATTCTATGATTCTATGATTCTAAATAAATTAACTTGAGAACGTATTGGACACAGTCCTGCTCAGTTTTCTCCAGGGCAGCTCCATGGTGGTCCATCTGTCCACTCAGTTCATGCCTTACATCTTTTCTACCACAGTATTTCCACACTTACCTCACTCCCACATGGGGACTGAAGCTATCACCCAGACCCCACTCAGCCAGGGCAATGCTTGTTTGGCATGATACTGCGACAGTAATCCATTAAATAGTTATGACATACTTTGAAGGCAAAAGGTGGCTTCTTGGTTGAAAAAACAGAAGTCAAAGCATGCACTGGATTTTCATCACCCCTAAAAGTTTACTCCAGTGAGGGTGATGGAGCACTAGAACAGGCTGCCCAGAGAGGTTGTGGAGTCTCCTTCTCTGGAGACTTTCAAAACCTGCTTGGATGCATTCCTGTGCAAACTACCTTGGGAGATCCTGCCTTGGCAGAGGGATTGGACTTGATGATCTCTGGAGGTCCCTTACAACATCTGAAGTTCTGTGATTCTGTGATTCTGTTTTATTTGAGAAGACAACAGGAGTATTTGCATGGTTATTGCCCCAGCTGCTGAAGTCATGCAATTATGAAAGACTTCCAGGTTCCATTTTCTATCTTTAATGCACATCTTTCAATACCATCATTATTAGGAAGATTGGAAACACGAGCTCCAAAAGCTTAAAACTTGTGATACAAAGGAAAAAGCATGGGGCTTGGTTTTCCTTTGGGAGTAAAAATAAAAATAAAATAAAATAAAAAACAAAAGAAAAATGAAAATAAAAGAAAAGAAAAGAAAAGAAGAGAAAAAAAGAAAAGAAAAGAAAAGAAAAAAGAAAAGAAAAAATAAAATAAAATAAAAGAAAAGAAAAGAAAAGAAAAGGAAAGAAAAGAGAAGAGAAAAAAGATAAAAGAAAAAAGAGAAAAGAGAAAAGAAAAGAGAAAAGAAAAGAGAAAAGAAAAGAGAAAAGAAAAGAGAAAAGAAAAAAGAAAAGAAAAAAGAAAAGAAAAAAGAAAAGAAAAAAGAAAAGAGAAAAGAAAAGAGAAAAGAAAAGAGAAAAGAAACCCCCAAATTAACCAACTAACAAACAAACAACAACAAAACAAACAAGTCAACCAACCCCACAAATTTAAACTAATTATTTGAATTCAAATACTTTAAAATGATTTTCCTTTCTGGTTGAAAAGTACTGTATCCAAATTTGGAAAAATAATTGATAGCAATCCAACTTTCTTTCATCTTACTGATATGGATACAGTAAAAATAATTATTTGTTGTTTACTTGGCATTTTAAGATACTTTGGGCTGTAGAAATGTAGTGTCTAGTTACAACAACACTTCTCACAGGGCAACTGTCATCTATTCTAAGGTTGTTCTTACACCCCTAGTAACTGGAAAAGGTTAGAAAAACTGTAAATGCAATTTATTCTCATTTTAATGCCTCACAGCATATGGATGTGAACAACATCTGTCCCATGTTTCTATAAGGGGTTTCAGAACAAAGGTGAAAAGTCCCATGTGTGCCAAGACTTCAGACTACAAGTTTACTCCCAAATAAAATACAAAGTAATATTTTTTTATGTTAACATTCAGCATTCTGCATGGCCTGAGCTGGAGGAGGTTTTTTTTGTTTGTTTTGTTTTTTTGGTGGGGGGTGGGTGGGGGTTTTTTGGGGTTTTGTTTGTTTGGCTGGTTGGGGTTTTTTTGTTTGTTTTTTTTGGGTTTCTTTTTGGGGTGTGGTGGTGGTGGCATAGCCTTATCTCTACTGTTAGTATGGTTACATCTACTTGTGCAAGAGAGACGCTTGAGTTGGGATTTTCATGTTTCCAGTATGGTAGTAAGGTATCATCCCAGAGATCTTGATTTAAGAATTTGTAATATAATCGCATGATTTATATTTGTGTTTCTTCAGCACACATGCATGGCATATTTTAAGTTATTTAAACATCTGTCAGAGTGGTTAGATAACTTTAATGCATGGTCATGCAGGATGTGTTTATGACCTCCATCACAAGATGATACTGCAGGTACTCACTTGAGGTCCAGCAGGGCTCTGCATCCTCTTCTGAGGTCCATCGCTGGTTTAAAGCTAGCATATGCATGGCTACTCATGGTGTAGCTCTTCGTGGCTCTGTTCTAACCCCTTTATCTTATAAGCACTAGGAAAAAAAAAATCAAATTTAGCTCTAGAGTTCCTCAGCATCTCTGACTCATGTAATTGTAACACGTAACATAAATCTGTGCATGACGATGTGAGCATCTTGACTCACTAAAGGGACCTCTGAGTAAAATACAGAAATAGTTTATGAATGTAGCCCAAGTGTCTCACATGCCAGTAGCAAGAAGCAAGTAGAAATGGCTTAATAATTCACCTCTGTGGGCTACAAGAAGGAATCATAATCAACCTGATTTGAATAATGTCCTGAAATGACAAAAGTGTTATAGGAGGAGGCTTCAGGTACAAAAATGTTTTGTCTATCTTGCTTTTTTCTCTGGAAAATGGAACGCCTCAGGGTGAGAAAAGGAGAGTAATTAAGGCTCAACAGATGTTTAAGAATAGACAACTCCAGCTTTCTACTCTAAGCATCAATGTAACTGCACTGCCTCTCTTTCAATAGAGCCATTTCTGTTCAAGCTGTTAAATCCTTCTCTGATCTGGCAGCCAGGGAGGGGGTTCAGAGCTCCTTTGTCTCCAGCAGTTTAACTTAATTCCATTGATGTCTCACGGTTTATCAACTACCATATCTGATCTGATCACCTGGATGAGCGATCTGAGCAGAGTCATCTAATTATACCAAGAGTTCGAACAAAGCAAAAGGTAGATGCATGCTGGGTCCTTACTACACGGAAGATATTTTGCTAGCTGAAAGAGAAGCTCCACAATCGTTCAGATGCAGGGTCACCTATGTTCAAGATTGGACTCTAACTTTGCATTCATGGTTGGATTTTTCAAATGAGACTAAAAACTCTAATGTTGCAAGAGCAGGCTGCAGTTTCTGATGCACGAGTGAATCAGCTAGGAGGAGTAGCCATGGCTATCAGTCAAGTTTCTGCATCCCAGGACTCAAAGGAAAACCTGGAAGTTAAGAAACATTGCCATAGGCTCGACTGCAAATATAGCTCACAAGCCACCTTCCAGTTTAACCCAATACAGGCTATTAGCAGGTTCCTCACCTAATACCTTGTGGCTCATGACAGGGCTCCTGAAGCCCGCTCCTGAGAAGAACAGAGCAAATCTGACAAGCAACACAGCTACAATGCCCATTACCACTTGTTGCTGTTAAGATACTTGATATTACCAGGATGTGATTTTTAAAGAGGAGAGACTTGCTAATACCTAACTCAGTAGAATGACACTGCAAATTTGAGACAGCCTCCTTCCTGTGGTATCTGGCAAGCATAGGTTAATCCCTGGTTAAAACTTACACACTTCCTGTATAATAGGGAGAAGTAAGGCATCTTCTAATCTTGACCCCAGTTAGAATAATTAAACTTGATTTTACTTTGCTAACTGGCCATATTTCTGTGACACCCTTGAAAACATCTGTTACAGCAGCTATGCAAACCAAACTGCCTGACCCTTTGCACAGATGTGCAAACAGTTATCACAGAATCATAGAATTAACCAGGCTGGAAAAGACCTCTAGGATTATCGGGTCCAGCCTATCACCTAACACCTTCTAATTAACTGAACCATGGCACTAAGTGCCTCATCCAGCCTCCTGTTAAACACCTCCAGGGATGGTGACTCCACCACCTCCCCAAGCGGCCCATTCCAATGGGCAATCACTCTTTCCATGTCTTCCTAATGTTCAGCCTGAACCTGCCCCGGCACAGCTTGAGGCTGTAGGCTCTTGTTCTGTCACTAGTTGCCTGGAAGAAGAAACCAACCCCCACCCAGCTACAACCTCCTTTCAGGTAGTTGTAGAGAGCGATAAGGTCTGCCCTGAGCCTCCTGTTTTCCAGGCTAAAGAACATGGAGAACATCCTTACCAATCAAATCTTCAACTTCATTACCCTTAGGTACCATAAAAAAAAAAAATTCTGCCCCAGACACTTTGATGTTTCTCTTCACCATATTTTTCCAGCAGCCAGATAAATATCTTGAACTCTCTCTTGGTCTCAACATCTGCTTGCCCTCTCCTGCTTTGCTTTGGGCTCAACAATGCTGAATTCCAGTCAAGTTGTATAGTGAGATTGGACAAGATCTGAAGTAGAAAGTGCTTATGTTCTGGGGTTAGTGAAACATTGAGGAAGAAGGGACTAGTAAGAGCAGAAGGAAGATGTTTCAACTCTTTAGCAGTTTTCATGAAAAAAAAAAATTCCTGTTGCAAGTGTTTTAATTAAAAGCTAATAAAAGCTAGCAAAAATTCCTTCCACATCTCAGCAAAGTTTTTTTGTTTTTTTTTCAATCAGGAAAGCAAGTATGCCATAGAACTGTAAAATGGGACATTTGGAATTATGATCCTCAAAAAATGTTAGAAGATTTGGAAGAGGCCTGAAAAGAGGAGTCTGGGACTATCTGAAAAGCTTCTCCAACCGCTTTAAAAAGTGAGAACAGCATTCATGTATTGGGACACTCTCTAAACTGAAGCTCATTCCACTCCTGAAGACTGCCAGTCAATACAGTTTTGGATTTTTCTATTGAACTTTTCAAAGTTTGTGATTAGATTGAGCAAAAGCTGCAAGTTGTTTTATCTTTCCCTGTGCTTTTCAGGCCAGCAGAGAACAATCCCACCCTTAACTTTCAACTTTGTGCCACGCAAAAAAAAGAAATCTAAAAGTTAAAAAAACCCCAGTTAAACAGTTAACAGTTAAACAGTTAAATACACATCTATTTATTGTTTCTTCAAATGTGTACCAAGAAGCTTGGGGAAATTCAAAGTATAATAAAGAAAGAAATATGTAATGAGGACACTGCATTTTTCTTGCACTGCAAGGTCCTTCTTCAGCCTTAGAAGGAGATTCCTTATCAAATTCAATGGATAAGAAGAAATGGCCTCAAGTCACTGCAGGGCAGGTTTAGATATTAGGAAAAATTTCTTTACCCGAAGAGTGGTTAGGCATTGCAACAGGCTGCCCAGAGAAGTGGTGGAGTCATCATCCCTGGAGGTGCTCAAGAAATGTGAAGACATGGCACTTTGGGACATGGTTGAGTGTGCATGGTGCTGTTGGGTTGATGATATGGTTGGACTTGATGATCTTAGAGGTCTTTTCCAACTCTATGACTCTATAAAAAACAGTTGGCCTGACAGCTTTGGCAGCCAGAGCTGTATATACAAGAATACAAACTGGCAAATCAAGCATATGTGCCAATTCAGCCACTGCCACTCTTGTACAAAAGTTAAGAGCCACCTCTCTGTGTACACAAAGAGATTGCTCAAGTATTAGTCTATCAGTTATTTGTGACTCAGGATAGGATTGGTTGGAGACCCCAGGGTGAGAAGTGAAACTGATTGATGGCATCCAGGAAGGGCCAGCAGAGCTGGCAGGCTGGATGCCCCAGGCAAGGCTAAGAAGGGGGCTGGTGAGGAGCCCCTCCTCATCTACATTGTGCGTGCTGGTTTGAGGCTAATTGCAATATTTTAATGAGAGAAATTAGATCATTGGCTGTGAAAAGAAAAAACCTGGTGATGTCTAAGTTACCCATTGGTTTTGCTTAGGTATATAAAAACAAGAAACCATAACAAAGATATTCAATTTCTGCCTGGCTGTTGTCTACTTCGATATCTCTGCTTGAACCTGAATAACTTGAACTAATCAATCTTCTTCTAATCCCTCACTGCCCTTTTCCAGCTCTTCCCTGCATCTAAGGGTGGGAGGTTGGTTAGAAGCCCATCTTGGGCATTCTAGCTTCTGGGAGGGGTTTTGTATTTCTGCATACACCACCATTACCTCTAAACCATGTCCCTAAGTTCCATATCTACATGATTTTTGAATACCTCCAGGGGTGGTGACTTCACCACCTCCCTGAGGAGCCTGTTCCAGTGCTTGACCACTCTTTGGTCAGTAGGGAAATTTTTCCTAACATCCAATCTAAACTTCCCATGGTGCAACTTGAAGCCATTTCTCTCACTCTATCACCCGATATTAAGGAGAAGAGAACAACACCCACCTCACTGCAACCTCCTTTCAGGCAGTTGTAGAGAGCAAACAAGGTCTCCCCTCAGCCTTCTCTTCAGATGAAACAATTCAAATTCCCTCAGCCACTGCTCACAAGACCTGTTCTTCAGGCCCTTCATCAGCTGTTTTACCTTCTCCAGACATGCTTCAGCACCTCAATGTCCTTCTCGTAGTGAGGGGTCCAAAATGGAACCCATTATTTGAGATGTGGCCTGACCAGTCCTGAGTACAGGGTAACAATCATTGCTCTGGTCCTGCTGGTCACACAGTTCCTGATACAGGCCAGGATACTGATGTCTTCGACACCTGAGCACACACTGGCTCATGTTCAGTCAGCTGTTGAGCAGCACCCCCAGGTCTCTTTCTGCCAGGCAGCTTGCCAGGCACTCTTCCCCAAGCCTGGAGCATTGTGTGGAGTTCTTGTGACCTGAGAGCAGGACCTGGCACTTGGTCTTGTTAAATGTTGTACTACTGATCTTAGCCCATTGATCCAGCCTGTCCAGATCCCTCTGTAACGCCTTCTTTCCTTCAAACAGATGGACACTCTTGCCCAATCTGATGTTGTCTGCAAGCTTGCTGAGGGTGCCCTCAATTCTCTCACTCAGATCATTGATAAGGTTAGTAAACAAAAACAGATCTAAAACTGAGCCCTGTCAAACACCACTTCTGACTGGTCACCAATTGGATTTAACTCCATTCCCTAACACTCTCTGAGCCTGACCATCCAGACAGTTTTAGCCCCACAAAACACCTACCCATCTAAGCTACATGCAGCCAGTTTCTCCAGGAGGATGCTGTGGGAGACAGTGTCGAACTCCTATGCTCCAGAAAGTGTGTTCTTTCTCTCTTCAGTCATCACTTGTTTAAGCCACCTGCTCTACTTCAATAAGTCAAAAATAAGTTTCCCAGCATCATGAGCTTCCTAGCAGATCCTAATTTCAATTAACTCTGAGTCCAAGTGTAACCATTATTGTAATTTGTGCCATTGTTGTTGCAATAGTCTCTGCTCTAAAACGGATTGAAATTGCTAAATACATTTGTTACAGGAAGCCAGGAACACATTGTGCTGTAAACAACTTAGTTACTGCCAATCAGTGGCCCCTGCCAGCATTGGCCATCTCCTACTATCCCAGGCACATACATGCTAACAGGTAAGATTTGTTACACCCCACAATGTGTGCAGCTCCCCTTGCCCAGCCATTATTCAACAAGGAAACAGAAGTTAACACATTATAATAATCTTCTGTATTCCTGGTCTCCATCAAATAAGTGTTACTCTACAGGTCAAACATAGCCTTCAAACCTTCAGCATCTAGGACAGGGTTCCCATTTGCTCCATTAGGGACCAGAACTTAACCTACTAGCTTCAATTTCAAGAAACCATTTGAGTTGTCAGCAGAAATGACTTTACTGCCAGCTGTACTACCTCAGCAGTAGCAACTAACATACCTTTCCTTTTCCTCCTGCCACTCTTTCAGTGCTGTACACATCTGACCTTGTGTGTGCCTCATTTGCAGTAGTTCTGTCTTTTGGAAGAGCAAAACGAAACTTGAATTAAAGAGGTTGCTGCTTCTTCATGCCCCCACTCCTTCCTTCTTCCCCTTTTTCTGAGTGCTAAGAGTTGCTTGCACTGATCACCCTTGAGATCTGTTAGGTTATACAACTGTATTTTAAGATTCATGCTTTTGGAGGTCGTTTAGACTCACATATACATCCACACGGATGGCCTGATTTGCTCAGCTCAGTGTCACAACTTTCACTTACACCATGGCTGTGCAATTGGCTTTGATGAGCTCATGAAAAGAGGCAAAGCAAAAAATGTCATATAGATACAGAGAGACAGAAAAAGAGACAGAGAGATAGAAAGATAGAGGTAGAGGTGGAGAGATACAGATGACAGACATGATATAAAGGTAGAGGTAGAAGTAGAGGTAGAGAAATTAAAGAGGTAGAGACAAGAGAGAGAGATATAGAGAGGGAGAAACAGAGAAAGATATAGAGACAGGGACAGAGAGGTAGATATATATAGAGAGAGGGAGGGAGAGGTAGACAGAGAGAGAGAGATTAGAGAGAGATGGAGAGAGATAGAGATTAGAGAGATAGAGATTAAAGAGAGAGAGATTAGAGAGATAGAGATTGAGGTAGAGACAGAGATGATAGAGAGATAAAGACAGAGATAGAGAGATAGAGAGAAGAGAGAGAGAGAGATACATAAAGTTTTTGCTACAGTGAATCAGAAAGAGATGCCTGCTGCTTGCTGTCCCTGCCCTGACTTTATTATGATTTAATGTCCCAAAAATAAGTATTTTTTAGTTTTAGTCTCCTCCCATCCCTCTCTCTTCCAGGCCACTGCCATCTTATGGCCACAGGAAGATATTTTCATGGAAGAAATACACATACTGCTGGATCATAATATTTAGGGAGTTGTCAGCATAGTAGACAGCACATTTTCCACAGCATTCAAACCCTCCACTGTAAGAAATATCTTTATAACAAATATTTGGAGAGCACTGAAAATGGGGGGTGTGTGTGTGTTCAAACAGCCTTTTAAAAAGCCAATAGGGACAGCCATATGTGTGCTTGTGTCACCATAAGTACTGAAGATGATTTGGTTAAACTAGCAAGGCTAAGAAAGTTGTTAGTGTAAGGTATTTTTTTTTTTTCCCTACAGGTTTTCAGTCAAAGGAAGAATAGGTGAGAAACAGAAAACTGAGGGGAAAAAGAAGCATTTTCTTACTTTGAAAGACTTGGCCATGACTTGTTACATTTTAAAGCAAAGCCAAGCCAGTGGTGGGCAGGAACTGTGCTCATTCTGTGTCAAGAATTACAGAATGCACCTGCAGCTACACATTGTGTGCCACCTTTAGGGAAAAAAACCAAACAAACAAAAAACCAAACAAACAAACAAAAAAACCACACACACACACACAAAAAAACCCAAACACAAAATTAAAAAAAAAATTACCATTTGATTTAACCNAAAAAAAAAAAAAAAAAAAAAAAGACGTGCACGTCAGTGATTTGAGACAAGTATTATTAACCCAGTTTCACAAACAGGAAAGTGAGGAATAAAGGCAAAAATCCATTTAGTAATTCAGCTAAATGAATGAGATTTTGCTTTTCCCAGCCGGTTGTGATCCTGGGTGTTGGAAGTACTGGGGAGCTGACAGTGGGAACATGGCAAGAACCCAGGTGAGCAGATAAAACTGCAATGGGCACTCCCTTGCAAAGTCCAATCTTGCAATCATGCTTGCTGGAAGGGTTTCTCATGTGGTTCAGCTGCTGCACAGGTCAAATATTTTTAAAAGTTGATCTCATTCTGACTCATTTCAAGGATTCCTATGGCCTGTAGCAGTTCCACAGACTGGGGAGGGAGGTGACGGAAAAGCAGCATCAAGCTCTTCACGTCCACCTCTGCAGGGTGGACTGAAATCTAATTCAGGCAAGGCTGGCTGGATCCAAGCTAACAAAGGTTGCCTAAGCAGCATGTCTCTGTCTGGGTGAGCTCTATTGAAAATAGAATTTCCACCCCAGCAGACAGCACCACTGAAACCCAGCAGAAGTTTCAGTGGTGGTGTTTAATGCCAAACAGGCTTGAGGTAAGTTTTGTACATGATTTTTATTTTCCATTACTTAGCCTGTCCTAATTCTATGTAAAACCAGGAAAAGAAATGGGAAGAGACTTATTATGCCGTGACCAAAAGTAAATGTAGGAGGCCAGAAATGTGCATGCAGTTTGCTGAACCATCGAGGGGTTTGGGTCTCTATTAGCTCTGGCAGTTTCACACATACAATTAGAAGTCAACCAAGAAAAATAGAAACAGTTCCCTTTTGCATTTACAGGAGCTATTAACTGCCTTACGGACATGGTTAGTTTATCAGCATACAGTAGGTAAATAGGTCGCATGGCTTTGTGTTTACCATTTTAACCAAGATGTCTCAAGTCAGAAATGTACTTGCAGTATGTGTTTGTGATCTGTTAATCCTTAAAAAACAAAATAACCAGCCAATAGCATCCTAACTGGAATCCTGAATTAGAGACTATCTACAGCCACCTGTTATGCTGGCAGTCTTTCAAGCTACACAACATTTGAACTTAAGGAAGAACGTTTTAACTTTGAGGGTGCCAGAACACTGGAACAGGCTCCCCAGAGAGGTTGCGGAGTCTCTGTCTCTGTAGACTTTCAAAACCCACCAGGACACGTTCCTGTTCAACCTGAAGTATTCCTGGGTTAGCAGGAGTGTTGGACTAGATGATTTTCAGAGGTCCCTTCCAGCCCCTACCATTCTGTGATTCTGTATCATCACCAATTACAAGCAATAGTAACTCTTATTCTGGCCAGCAGTTTAATTCTCCAGTGGATAAAGAAGCAATGGTCTTTGACACAAGTAAAAGAGAAGATTTGAGCATACTTCTTGATACAGAACAAAATTATTAAATCTCTCTACCTCCATGCTCAGTAAAACCAGGGTGCTAACCATAGGGTCTGTGGTTCAGCACATGCTAATCTGTCCTTGAAAGTTTTTTAGGTGAGAATTTCCCTTCTTGGGGGATTGCTGGACAATAGCACCCACCAGGGTGTCTAACAGTCCCAACCTAGGCATTTAGAGGTGTAACCAACTTTTCAAAATAGCTTGGGACTTTCAGGATTGAGGTGTTTCACAAGTCTAGGTTTACACATCCAAATGAAAAGAGAGCGTCTATGACTGAGCTTGATGAACTCCTTTCATTGAGAGCCAATTCCCTCCTCCAACTGCCACAACCATTTCATATTGATGTGGTATAGTAACAGTAAGAAGTCAGATCCATCATACACTTATAACCATTCAGATCAGTTCTGCATACAGGTTTTGTGCATGTGTATCTTCTTTGGGATGTAATTCTTTTGAAAGGCATCCCCAGGTACTTTTCTTCTGGGCAACTCTCCAACCACATCTCTAACTCCTGTTTGTTTCCTGTGCTATGTGTATTAGTTTATCTTACGGTTTAAGTCTTAGATGCTGGCTGAGTTCCATCAGTCCATTCACACAGAATTCTCTCAAAAAGGGAAATAAAACCCCAAAAGCCCTGGGGGTTGAGATAAGGAGAGTTTAATGGAATAAGTCAGTGTACAGTGCTGTATACAGTGTATTTAGCAGAAAACACGTGAAAAGCAGAAGTAAACCAGAGAGAGAAACAACCAGAAGCAGAATCTGCCACGCAGTGAAGAGGCCAATACCCCAAACCCAAAAGCCAAAGCAGACCCTGGAAAGAGGAAGCATCTCAAATTGAAAACTGAACTGCAAGTCTCGTTGTCTTTTGCTCCAGCCAGCATGGCATTTCCTTCTACATGGAGCATGACATCTGCATGGTATTGAATACTCATCAGCTGATTCAGGCTGTCCCAATTGGTTCCTCCCAGGTAAAACCAGAAGAACACAAGAGGCATTTAAGTTTGGCCCCTGATGAAGCTGACTTAGTGGTTCAAATTCCATAAAGCCTACTGTGTTCGCAGATGAGGAACTGGGTTAATTTATGGCTGAAGATGTAGTGTATGGGGTCATCTTCCTTGGTCTGGATAGAAGGGATTGATGGGATGAAGTCAGTTTTATGAGGTTTAACACAGGCAAGTGCAAGGCCTGTGCAGAATGCATACAAGCTCTTTGTGAAAGACAGGAAGGGCAGAAGCGAAGAGGGTGTCACCCTCTACATCAATGACCAGATGAAGTCCATGGACCTTCATCTGAGGAAGGATAAGGAACAGTCTGAGAGCTTTTGGGTCAGGGTTAAAGGGAAGGCAGGGGCAGGTGGTATCATAGTGGGGGGCTGCAGATCACTTGATCAGGAAGAACAAGTGGGTGAAACCCTCTATAGACAGGTGCTGGGGATCACCAGAATGTCGGGTATTCAAGGATCACCTCCTATGAGCCCAGAAGCAATGCAACCCAACAAAAGGGAAGGTGGGTAAGAATGCCAGGAGGTTTGCATGGATGAACAGGGTTGCAAAAAGAAAGTCTACAGAAGGTGGAAACAGGTACAGGTAACCTGGGAGAAATACAAAGAAGTTGTCCAATCAGACAGGGATCAGGTTAGGAAAGCCCAAGTCCAGACAGAATGAAGTCTGCATAGGGACGTCAAGGGTAACAAGAAGAGTTTTTATAAGTGCATTGGTGACAAAAGGAAGAACAGGGAAAGTGTGGGCTCTCTCTGGGAGGAAATAGGGGACTTGGTTACACAGGATATGGAGAAGGCTGTGGTACTCAATGACTTTTTTGCCCTGGTCTTTAAGCTAAGTAAGGGCTGTAACCACACCATCCAAGTTGCAGAAGGCAAGGACAGGGTCTGACAGAGTTAAGATCTGCCCACTGTAAGAGAAGACCAGGCTTAAGACCATCTAAACAACCTAAAGGTGCAAAAGCCCATGAGACCTGATGAGAACCATCTGCAGGACCCCAGTGAACTAGCAGATGACGTTGCAAATCCACTTCCCACCGCATTTGAGAAGTCTGATGAAGTTCCAGCTTCCACTGACTAGAAAAGGGGAAACACAAACTCCATTTTCAAAAAAGGGACAAGAAAGATTTGGAAAACTACAGGTCACTCAGTTTCACCTCAGTGCCTGTCAAGAAAATGGAGCAGGTCCTCCTGGAGGCTCTGCTAGGGCAAATGAGGAGATGGTTGGTGGCAACCAATGTGGCTTCATGAAGACCAAATCCTGCCTGACAAATCTGGTGCCTTTGGTCACAGCATCAGGGATGAAGTCAAAATCCTCAAAGAAGGGATAGTCTGCAACACTTTGTTCTATAAATATTTGATAACTTTTTGGCTATTTTGCCGTACCGTTGGTGTTGTGCTCATTGCATTTATTATATTCTATGAAAAACTACCATGTTGGTCATTCTAATTTAATTATGAATCTGATTTTGAAATCTGTCAAGGCCGTAAACGGTTCTAAGCCTGTGACCTACAAAGATGTGCTTTCAAAATATGCACCTTGGGACAAAGGCAGTTTGTCCATGCAAGGGCACAGAGAACAGCTGCACATATGCTGGAAACGGGTCCTTCAAAATCCAGAGGAGATCCCTGCAAAGCACGATAATCAAGGTGACAGAAGCACCATGCAATGGCAGTGAAAGATGAAAAGTATTTTTCAGCTCAGGATAAGCACGATGTAAACTGAATGTGAGGCAGGGACTGCTTTAGTGCCAAAAGCACTTATGAGGCTCTGTGACTTGAAAATGGGGGCCTTACTACTAGACATAGGATCACACAGGACAAAGGGAGGTTCCCTTCACCCTTTGCAGTTGGCAGTCACATTGTCCATATAGCACAACTGTGTTCATTACTTACTAGAAACTCCTTTTAACACATTTTGCCACCAGTGCTGCAAGTCTATAATCAGCCAATTTCACCGTTTCACATCTCCCAGTGCTTGCAAATGGATCGGCTGCAGCTATCTTTAAGCAAACTGCAGTTACATAGCTATGCAAATTGCCCTGCGTGGTAGCCAGATAACATGAGAACTTTGAAAGACATGTGAGAAATGCATGAGCTCAGCCTTCAGTGTCATTATTTGCTCTTAATTGCATATTGCTTCCCAGCAGCTGCTTGGCAATGAAGCACCTGTTGTTTTAATGCTGCTGGAATAAAGGGCTTTCTGGCTATTACAATGCCATTGCCTGGACTTAATTATAGTTATTAGCAATGACCAGAACTTGACCTGGGCTATATGGCATGGGTGTGCAGACGAATACCTTCGGACTAATGCTGTCTGCACTGCCCCTAGTATTCTCCAGGATGCATCTTTTTTCATTTGCATCACAAAGGCTGTAAAGTACTTATACATGACATCTCTAAATCCTTTATAAGCCATCATGTCAAACAGCCCATTTAGTAGCAAGTCTGTGTTATAAAGTAGCACAATACACCGAAGTCGCTATGCTGAATTGTGTCAAAAGATCTGGTTTTTTTAATCCCCTCATAATCTTACAGATGGAAAGAGCACATTGTAGCAGTTCGAAAGACCTTCCAGCTTGGCATGTCAAATGTTACTGCAGCACTGTTTTGACAGTGAATCATCATGCAAGACAATCAGTTGAGGCAAATATTGATGTGCCATGAAGTATTTTTATGTGGGTTTTTTCCTTCCTTCTTTTCTTTTTCTCTCTCACTCTCTCAAGTCACCATGGTGGAGAAACAAAATTAAATGAGAGGAAGTAAAGTGCAAAGTATGGTTCAGGCGACTTGCCATTAATAAAATTGAAAGAAAAAAATTGCAAGCACATTAAATCTGTGATTTGAAGCAAGCAAAGGAAGAAGAGTTCACACTGAGACACCCTCTCTTCTCATCCCCTTCTGCCAAAGCCTTGCGCTTACTCAGCGTCTGCTCAAGCATGGAGGAGTAGGCTGAAAGTAATGAAGCAGCCTTAATTCAGGATTTCCTCACCACTGCCAAGCCAAGAGAGACATTTGACATTGCTTAGGACTATTCTCTGCAAGTAAACTACAGCCAAGGCATGTCTGAAGAGCTGGGATAGGTTTTGAATGAAGACACCAAACCAGGATGCAGGAGCTCTGACCTTTGCTCCCAGTTCTCTTGTGTGTACTGTCCTTTTTCAAACTAGTGTCTAGGCTGGAAGTTCAATTTCATCTGGTATCTAGAAAAACTGCAGCTGAGTGGTAACACAGCACTCCAGCCAAGAGACTAAGGGGACAGCAAAGTGAATGCAAGTGCAACCTCATCACCTGCAGAAAAGACCAAGCATAAATATATTTGCTTGCTTCACAGAAAACTCACATTTTTCTTTTCCATAGCTTATCACAGTCCAAGATGGTTATGTAACTGTCAGATGAATTCACATGTTGAGACCCAGTTCACATGTAGGTACAAAAAATAGATCTGGCTCCATGAATTCATTATCTGAGAAATACAGCACTGATGCAGATTTCAGTGTTTGTATGCAGTTCCTAGCAGCAAAGAGAATAAACTGCACCTTTATCTACTTCTAAATGAGAACGGGGCTATTCTGGTTTACATGATATATCTGTCTGAAGAGAATTGTGTTTCAGGCTAAACCCAAGTTACTTATAGAGCTATCTACAAAGAGAAAGCCAAAAGATGAGAGGCTGCAACACACACATTATATCATTAACTAACGCTTCACAACCAGTTTGACTTCTGCTTCTCTGCCCTGCTTTTCTTCAGCAGTTGCTTGTTGCCTGTTTGTAGCTCATACAGTCAAAACTGTGCCAAGCGAAAGCAATCTAATTATATTTGTTGAAATGCAAATACGGTCTACTATTGCTTAAGCAGATTTAGAAAATATAGTCAGGTTGATAATTAATATACACTATAAAGCAAGATAAAAGCTGTTTGACAGGGAACCTTGCACTTATTACATTGTCCTATGCATTGCCGCCACACAAATCTGAATCCTGATGTCCGCAGCAAGGTTTCTAAATGCCTTCCAAAGGTAAGCAACCATATACAACCACAAGGGTAGAGAGTTAAATTAATCTGAAATACGTGAGCACTGGGCTAAGCATATGCACACAGTCAGTGACTGTGACTCAGCTGGCACAGTTACTTATTGTGCCACAGTCATTTGCTCATGTCTTTGAAGACCTCGCTTGAAATATAAGACCAGTTCAAATCTGCAGTTGATCTCCCTTTAACAGGAGTATTGATGTGGACCAGAATTACAAGAGGTGTCTCTTTAGTAGATGTGAATGAATTGAGCACTGACACACTATTGATGTTGCAGTAGGGTGCCATCATGGTTGGGTTGTGTTCCTGGTCTAAGGGAAAAATGTAAGCATTGAATGGAAGACCTGAATGCAAATGATTCTTTTCGACACATAGGACTTCCTCTCTCATTTCAAGACTAGACTTCCACAAGCAGCTACTTTTCTACAGTGTTAGCATGTGTTTAGAACTTGATAGCAGTGCAGTTGTCCTCCAGTTGGCAAATTAAAATACATCTTACAATATTGACTCAAGATAACCTACACTGCCACCCACAGCAACAGCAGCTGATGACCTTGTCCATCATTATCCATCATGTGCTACCATTAACATCATCTGTAGACATGGCATCCACATCTCGCTTAATTATACCACACCATCTGCTTAATGCAAGTCAAAGTTTTCAAGCAATCTGAAATATCACGCAGTATAAAAGTGTGAGGAGTACAAAGCAAGTGTTTTGTAATAGTTCTTTTTTATCTTCAAAGGCATGTGAGCTACTCGCAGTGATTTTATGTGATCTCCTGCAAAAGACACACATAGTTGTGTAGAAGGAGATACTGTCAGTGAGAATGTGCCATTAACTCCAGAAAATGCCATCACATTGAAGAGACTGAGCTGAAAAGCAAAATCATTGAATAGAATTAGTTCTGTTCTAACTTGGAGCAAGAGAATTCATCTGGGGGGGGNATAAGGATGAAAGAGCTAAACTTTGGATGCTCATTTTCTTCTCAATAAACCAGACTTTTAAAATCAAATGATTCTTCAGGGCCCCCACACTTTTGCATCTAATTTTTTGGATATCTGCTCAAAATGTCACTGCCATACCTTTGCCAATATCGTGTTTGCAGGATTCACTGAAAAGACTGGTCCCTGCTCTGATGTTGTCCACCTCTCCTCTCTTGTAAATCAATGCGATCAGCTCTTCTTGGCTCATTGATTCTAGTAGCTTGGTTTTCCACAGTGCAGTGTCATAAACTCCCAGCAGCTTCTTCCCTGAAACATCCCCAAAATTCCAATAAAAATCCCTGAGAAGCCCCTCTCTCTGCCACCCCTTGCCAGCTCTGAGGCACGTTAGAAGCTGTCCCAGTTTAAGGGCACAAGGTACCCAGGACTGGATGATGGAAGCGCCACTTACTCTTTATGAGGTGTAAGAATGAAGATCCTGCACACTCATTGGAGGTTTAAAGGGGGATTCTATTTACTGGTACATATATGCAAAAGGCAATCAGGTGGAATGAATGGTGCCACATCCAGCTGGAGGCCGGGCACTAGCGGTGTCCCCCAAGGATCAGTACTGGGCCCCATCCTCTTTAACATCTTCATTGATGATCTGGACGAGGGCATTGAGTCAGTCACCAGCAAATTTGCAGATGACACCAAGCTGGGGGCTGATGTTGCTGGGTTGGAGGGCAGAAGGGCCCTGCAGCAGGACCTCGACTGCCTGGACAGATGGGCAGAGTCCAAGGGGATGGCATTCCATAAATCCAAGTACCGGGTGCTGCACTTTGGCCACAACAACCCCATGCAGAGCTACAGGCTGGGGTGGGAGTGGCTGGAGAGGAGCCAAACAGAAAGGGATCTGGGGGTGCTGATTGATACCCACCTGAACATGAGCCAACAGTGTGCCCAGGTGGCCAAGAAGGCAAATGGCATCCTGGCCTGCA
>VWZE01012798.1:537568-560799 GCA_013396675.1 Eubucco bourcierii
GTTCAAGGCGCGTTTGGACGTGGCACTTGGTGCCATGGTCTAGTCTTGAGGGCTGTGGTAATGGGTTGGACTTGATGATCTTTGAGGTCTCTTCCAACCCTGGTGATACTGTGATACTGTGAATGAATACATCCACAAGCTAGGCCAAGCCTATTGGACTAGAACCTTCTAGAATTCTCCACACCTCCCACCCTCAGCAGGCCTGAGAGTAGCCCAGAACTGCCCTCCCCAGCTTAGGCCTGCAAGACCTCAGCAGGCCACACGAGTCAGCTCACAATTCCCTGCCAGCTCGAAACCATCTCCCACGCACAGACCATGAGGTAAGGAGGGACATGCTCTGCCTGGAGAGGGGAGTGAAGGGAGGAGAGGTAGGGGAGGGAAGGGATATCAGCCAGGCACTGCTTTATAAGCCGTGATACCAGAAAGAGGAATAGAATAACAATATTACAATATCCTGGGATGACCAGGTCTGTCCCCCGGGACAGGACTCCGTCTCTGTAGTTTTCTTAAGGGAACCTGAGACCCCTCGAACTACCACAAAGGCTCAGGTACTGTTTTCTTCAGTTTACCTCACTTGTGCAGAAAAGCATCCTCTGTCATCAGTACTCCCAGCTGAGCTAAATGGCTCTGTTCATGATACACAGCATTACTGTGATAAATAGCAATATTTAGATGAAGCAACAGTGTCACAGTTTGGGCTCTTCTCCAGCCTTGCTTCCACAGCCTGGTAGAGTTACTTAATCATAGAATCAACCAGGCTGAAAGATACCTCCAAGATCACCCAGTCCAACCTATCACCCAGCCCTACCCAATCAACTACACCATGGCACTAAGTGTCTCATCCAGTCTTTTTTTGAAAACCTCCAGAGACGGGGACTCCACCACCTCCCTGGGCAGCCCATTCCAATGCCAATCACTCACTCTGGCAAGAACTTCCTCCTAACATCCAGCCTAGACTTCCCCTGTCACAAATTGAGACTGTGTCCCCTTGTTTTGTTGCTGGTTGCCTGGCAGAAGAGACCAACCCCACCTGGCTACAACCTCCTTTCAGGTAGTTGCAGACAGCAATGAGGTCACCCCTGAGCCTCCTCTTCTCCAGACTGCACACTCACAGCTCCCTCAGCCTCTCCCCACAGGGTTGTGCTCTAAGCCCCTCATCAGCTTCATTGTCCTTCTCTGGACATGTTCCAGTACCTCAACATCTCTCTTGAATTGAGGGGCTCAGAACTGGACACAGGACTCAAGGTGTGGCCTGACCAGTGCTGAGTACAGTGAAAGAGTAACCTTCCTTGTCTTGCTGGCCACACTGTTCCTGATCCAGGCCAGGATGCCATTGGCTCTCCTGCCCACCTGGGCACACTGCTGGCTCATGTTCAGCTATTCTCTACCAGTACCCTCAGGTCCCTTTCTGCCTGGCTGCTCTCCAGCCACTCTGTCCCCAACCTGTAGTGCTGCTTGGGGTTGTTGTGCCCAAAGTATAGAACCCTGCACTTAGCCTTGTGAAATCTCATCCCATTGGCCTCAGCCTACCCATCCAGTCTGTCAAGGTCCCTCTGCAGGGCCCTCCTACCTTCCAACAGATTGACACCTGCTCCTTACTTGGTGTCACCTGCAAACTTACTGATGATGGACTCAATCCCCTGCTCCAGATCATCAATAAAGATATTGAACAGAACCACACCTAGCACTGATCCCTGGACACACCACTAGTGACAGCTGCCAATGGGATGTGACACCATTCACCACCACTCTCTGGGTTTGGCNCCCAAAGTATAGAACCCTGCACTTAGCCTTGTGAAATCTCATCCCATTGGCCTCAGCCTACCCATCCAGTCTGTCAAGGTCCCTCTGCAGGGCCCTCCTACCTTCCAACAGATTGACACCTGCTCCTTACTTGGTGTCACCTGCAAACTTACTGATGATGGACTCAATCCCCTGCTCCAGATCATCAATAAAGATATTGAACAGAACCACACCTAGCACTGATCCCTGGACACACCACTAGTGACAGCTGCCAATGGGATGTGACACCATTCACCACCACTCTCTGGGTTTGGCCCTCCAGCCAGTTTTTGACCCATATCAGAGTGAATCTGTCGAAGCCACAAGCTGTCAGCTTTGCCAGGAGCTTGTTGTGACAGACAGTGTCAAAGCCTAATGATCAGATTCTACAGTCTTTCCCAGCCCAAGCAGTTCTATGATTCTATAAACCAAATGGCAGCAGCTCTGTGCGTTTCACTGAACTGGGCAGAAGTACTCAGGTATCCTAACACAGTTTATTTGTAGACATAGTTCTTTATATTGTAAACTCCTCATTTGTACCAACGTTCTCACATACAAAAAGTATTCTAAAATTTAGCTGGTTTTTTTTGTTGAGTGTTGACTGAAAATCAGGTATGCTAGCCATCTCTGCATTTGCTGACAGCAAGAAGAGTTGAAACCTGAGGACTGCTTGTTGAGACAGCTCCATCCTAGAGTTTTGCTGGGCCAAGATTAAGTTCTGCAAAAGAGCATCTCCCTGTGGCCTCTTTCAAACAGACTTTTTTTCTGAACATCAAGGGCATTTTCATGATGATCTCTGCTCTGCTAAGGCTGATTCACTTTTTTTTTTTTTTCCCATTTTCAGTGAGTAGACACTTTACAAAACCCAGGGTATTTTTCACCAGGACATCCCCATTCCTCACCCAACCGTCCCACATTAACAAGACACCACAACATCTGGACCACCACTGCTGTTTCTGTTTTATTCTTCAGATCCTGTTGCTGAAGTCAGAGAGTGCCACTGGTGGTGCTTTCTAGTTAAACAGAGACCTTTCTTCTCCAATCTTGCCAGCACAGCACAGCTCCTTTGATGATCATTTAGTTTGTATGCACAAAAAAGAACAATAATTAGAAAAGCCAGCTTGTTTTCACAGGAGGGAATTTAGCTCCATGAAAGACAAGCAAGCCACGTGGAGCAAGAGCCACAGGGCTCTGACTGCCAGACAGCTGGGAAGTGAATCTGATGCAGAGGGAAAGTGGCATATCCCTGCTCCTCATGTAGGGGGAGAGTAGAGCCCCCATGCCAGCCCCTCCCTTGAGGCATTTACATGTGCTGCATGGAAAAGTAGCCTTCTGGGGTGATTCTTAGCCTCTAGGAGTAAATACAGATTATCAGGTAATTGCCCTAAATCTTGAGGATTAATGGATGATCTAATCTCTAGTGATCTGACTCAACATGGAAGGGCCATCATCACCTGAAGCCTTGAGTGCATATATCCTAACTGACTTCTGGCCCCAGTGGAGTATGGTAAATCATTTTTTATTTCTTAAGCAAAGCTGCAAAACAATGCAATAATGCTTGCATTTTAACTGCCCACCACAACTCCAAGTAAATATTTTATCTGTGCTTTGCAAAACAGCTTCTGCAACAGTAAATGTATTGACAGTGTTAGCAGTGCAATTATTATTTTTTTTATATGCTCCCAAAGCATAATTAATAAAACTCAGCTTCTTCCCAGAGCACAGCAGGCATGATTTCATGCTTTAGAACAAGTTTCCGTCACAGGATGTTAGGTGGCCAGCTACCCAGGATAACCATCACTTCCTTAGCTTGCAGCACAGCTGATGATGAACATCAAAATGAACACTTAGCTTAGGACCATCAGGCTATAAATCTGGTGCCCAGGTAAAAGCATCTACTTGACATGAGGATAATAGGGCTTGTGTGATCATGTGCCACTAGCATCAACCAAAAGGACTACTTTTTCTTGCCCCTTATAGACCCTCAATTCCTGCTGCTCCACATCTCTGCCAGAACAATCCTTATTAACAATACAGAGCGGAGGATGAGGTGATAGAAAGTAGCCCTGTGGAAAAGGACTTGGGAGTGGTGATAAACAAGAAACTGGACATCAGCAGACAGTTTGGGCAAATCATATCCTGGGCTGCATCAAAAGATGCATTGCCAGCAGATCCAAAGAGGTCATTCTGCCACTTTGCTCTGCTCTGGTGAGACCTCAGCTGGAGTACTCCAACCAGCTCTGGAGCCGTCGATATAGGAAGAACATGGACCTGATGGATGACTATGAAAGCGACTGAGAGGTTGGAGCATCTTTGCTATAAGGACAGGCTGAGGGAGCTGGAGTTGTTCAGCCTGGAGAAGAGGAGGCTCCGGGGAGACCTACTAGCAGCCTTCCAGTACTTGATCGGGGCCTACATGAATGGTGGAGAGAGACTATTTACAAAAGCCCGCAGTGACAGGACAAGGGGCAATGGTTTCAAACTAGAGAAGAGTAGATTTAGATTGGATGTTAGGAACAAGTTCTTTACTGTGAAGGTGATGGAACACTGAAACAGGTTGCCCAGGGAGGTGATTGGGGCACTATCCCTGGAGATATTTGAGGTGAGAGTCAATGGGGCACTGGGCAACCTGATCTAGTTGACTATGCCCTTGCTGACTGTGGGGAGGGGTTGGACTAGATGAACATTGGAGGTTTCTTCCAGCCCAGCCCAGCCCATTCTACGATTCTATGATTCCATGATTTGGCTGGCAGTGGAGCGAAGGTCAAGTGCAAGTTTGCAGATTAGAAACCTCCCATGTGATTGTTGTCCTGAGTATAATGCAAACCCAGAAGAGCCTGCTGCTCTGAATGTGTTTGCAAATGCTGCTGGTGATACAGCAATGGTTTGCTCCTTGAATGTTCAGCATCTGCTAGAGGACCGAGTGGCTCAAAAGCCCATGCCAGGTGGCCTGTGGAGCAGATGCTGTACGGAAAACAGGAAAGATTTAGAAAAAAAAAAATTGTAAGCAGTTAAAGTCACTTTGCCTACACTAAGCCTTTCTTAACGCTTTCTTCAGCTTATATTTAAGGGAAAAAAAAAAAAAGAAAAGAAAAGAAAAGAAATAAGAATGCAAATAAATTGAAGATAGAGTTCAAACCAGGGCATTGAACCAAACACAGATACAGATGGAATGGATCAGACCATTTTTAATATCTCTAAATAAAACTGAGCCATTAGTTTGAACTTCTTGACACTGGGTTGGTGTGGAACCAGGACAAAGATGACACTAAGTCTGATTTGAATTAAAAAATGGAGTGATTCAGCTGCCAGCATTCACATAAGAGATTTTTAAGAACCAACTAAGCAAGCTACACAAGATAAATCTACTGAATCTCTACAGGATGAGTCACAGGTCCTAAAAAAAAGAGACTAATAAATGACAGATGCATAAGGATACCTGAACATCTTAACCTGGGTGATTGGAGTTCTTTGAATAAAGTTTACTAATGTGTCTATTTGTTCTTGTCCTCAGCATAAGCAGTCAAACATCTTTGCTCTTCTATAACATTTAATTTCGTCAGAAAAGTGAAGTTTTTGACTGACAGCTGAAAAGAATGGTGTTCAAGGTTTGGCTGGGAGGAAATGCGAACCAAGACAGTGAGCTGAAACAGTTGATGGGTATTCAACACCACACTGGTGTCATGCCAGGTGTATATGCAATGGGCTACCTGGGGCAAAGGGTACAGATTTGGAGCAGTTTGGTTGGAGAGCTGCCTGGCAGAAAGGGACCTGGGGGTGTGTAAAAGACAGGCAGCTGACTATCAGACAGCAGTGCGTCCAGGTAGCCAAGAAGGCAAATGGCATCCTGGCTTGTATTAAAAATAATGTGGCCAGCAGGAGCAGGGAGGTGATTGTTCCCTTGGACTTGGCTTTGGTAAGGCCACACCTTGAGTACTGTGTTCAGTTTTGGGCACCACAATACAAGAGACATGTGGAGATGCTGGAGCAGGTCCCCAGGAGGGCAATGAAGCTGGGGAAGGGCCTAGAGAATAAATCTTATGAGAAGTGACTAAGGAAGCTGGGGATAGTTAGTTTGAAAAAGAGAAGGCTGAGGGGAGACCTCACTGCTGTCTACAACTACCTGAAGGGACATTGTGGAGAGGTTGCTGCTGGTCTCTTCTCACGAGTAACTGAAGACAGAACAAAGGGGAATGGCCTCAAGCTGAGACTGGGTAGGTTTAGATTGGACATTAGGGAAAAGTTTTTCATGGACAGAGTGGCCAGGCACTGGAATGAGCTGCCCAGGGAGGTAGTTGAGTCACCAACCCTGGATGTGTTTAAGGGTCGTTTGGATGTGGTGCTTAGGGATAAGGTTTAAGGTAAATCTTGTAGAGTAGGGTTCTAGGTTGGACTTGGTGATCCTGAGGGGATTTTCCAACCTGCATGTTTCTGTGATTCTGTGATGAAGCTTAGAGTTCAGACACTGATGTGAGATACTTCCTGGTTTTGAGGTTCTCTCTTTTTCTGCTTCTGCTCCCTCTCTCACTTTGCTTCACCTTGCTTTTCTCTCTCTGGAAAAATCCATTTATTTGGGTGGGGGTTTTTTTTGGTGTTATTCCATTAAACTGTTCTAATCTCAACCCACAGGAGTTTGTTTTCCTTTTGTTCCTTATTCTCCTTCCCATCCCACTCAGGAAGGCTGTGGGGGAGTTTGTAAGAGGGGCTATTTAGAACTCAGCTGCCAGCTGAGTCAAAACCATAACAAATGCTTATTGTAGCAATTGTGTGCTAGTTTGAGGCTAATTAGAATATTTTAACGAGAAAAATTAGATTATAGGCTGTGAAAAGAAAACAATGGTGGTGTCTACTTCACTCATAGGTTTGCTGAGATGTATAAAAGCAAGGACACAAACGTAGACAAGACAGGAGTCGGTGTCTGTGTATTCTTCCTGGGCTTCTGCTGCTGTGTAACCCAGCTAATCATTCTGCTTCTAACCCCCCTTGCCGATCCTCCAAGCTCACCTTGCACGTTAGGCAGACTCTGAGATAAAGTAGAGGGGTGGGAAGAAGGTGGAAGGGTGGTTGGGATCCTCTCCCAGGGACTCTGATTTCTGAGAGGAGTATTGTGGTTTTATATTACTTTTAACTTCTATATTTCTGTATATAGCTGTAAATATTTGTAATACATTGTGAATAGCTGCTTGTATATTGTGCTAAACTGTGAATTGAGTGTGTCCAGAGAAGGGCAACGAGGCTGGTGAGAGGCCTCGAGCACAAGCCCTATGAAGTGAGGCTGAGGGAACTGGGATTGTTTAGCCTGGAGAAGAGGAGGCTCAGGGCGGACCTTCTTGCGGTCTACAACTACCTGAAGGGTGGTTGTAGCCAGTGGGAGGTTACCTTCTTCTCTCAGGCAACCAGNCACACTGGTGTCATGCCAGGTGTATATGCAATGGGCTACCTGGGGCAAAGGGTACAGATTTGGAGCAGTTTGGTTGGAGAGCTGCCTGGCAGAAAGGGACCTGGGGGTGTGTAAAAGACAGGCAGCTGACTATCAGACAGCAGTGCGTCCAGGTAGCCAAGAAGGCAAATGGCATCCTGGCTTGTATTAAAAATAATGTGGCCAGCAGGAGCAGGGAGGTGATTGTTCCCTTGGACTTGGCTTTGGTAAGGCCACACCTTGAGTACTGTGTTCAGTTTTGGGCACCACAATACAAGAGACATGTGGAGATGCTGGAGCAGGTCCCCAGGAGGGCAATGAAGCTGGGGAAGGGCCTAGAGAATAAATCTTATGAGAAGTGACTAAGGAAGCTGGGGATAGTTAGTTTGAAAAAGAGAAGGCTGAGGGGAGACCTCACTGCTGTCTACAACTACCTGAAGGGACATTGTGGAGAGGTTGCTGCTGGTCTCTTCTCACGAGTAACTGAAGACAGAACAAAGGGGAATGGCCTCAAGCTGAGACTGGGTAGGTTTAGNCTTGGCTTTGGTAAGGCCACACCTTGAGTACTGTGTTCAGTTTTGGGCACCACAATACAAGAGACATGTGGAGATGCTGGAGCAGGTCCCCAGGAGGGCAATGAAGCTGGGGAAGGGCCTAGAGAATAAATCTTATGAGAAGTGACTAAGGAAGCTGGGGATAGTTAGTTTGAAAAAGAGAAGGCTGAGGGGAGACCTCACTGCTGTCTACAACTACCTGAAGGGACATTGTGGAGAGGTTGCTGCTGGTCTCTTCTCACGAGTAACTGAAGACAGAACAAAGGGGAATGGCCTCAAGCTGAGACTGGGTAGGTTTAGATTGGACATTAGGGAAAAGTTTTTCATGGACAGAGTGGCCAGGCACTGGAATGAGCTGCCCAGGGAGGTAGTTGAGTCACCAACCCTGGATGTGTTTAAGGGTCGTTTGGATGTGGTGCTTAGGGATAAGGTTTAAGGTAAATCTTGTAGAGTAGGGTTCTAGGTTGGACTTGGTGATCCTGAGGGGATTTTCCAACCTGCATGTTTCTGTGATTCTGTGATGAAGCTTAGAGTTCAGACACTGATGTGAGATACTTCCTGGTTTTGAGGTTCTCTCTTTTTCTGCTTCTGCTCCCTCTCTCACTTTGCTTCACCTTGCTTTTCTCTCTCTGGAAAAATCCATTTATTTGGGTGGGGGTTTTTTTTGGTGTTATTCCATTAAACTGTTCTAATCTCAACCCACAGGAGTTTGTTTTCCTTTTGTTCCTTATTCTCCTTCCCATCCCACTCAGGAAGGCTGTGGGGGAGTTTGTAAGAGGGGCTATTTAGAACTCAGCTGCCAGCTGAGTCAAAACCATAACAAATGCTTATTGTAGCAATTGTGTGCTAGTTTGAGGCTAATTAGAATATTTTAACGAGAAAAATTAGATTATAGGCTGTGAAAAGAAAACAATGGTGGTGTCTACTTCACTCATAGGTTTGCTGAGATGTATAAAAGCAAGGACACAAACGTAGACAAGACAGGAGTCGGTGTCTGTGTATTCTTCCTGGGCTTCTGCTGCTGTGTAACCCAGCTAATCATTCTGCTTCTAACCCCCCTTGCCGATCCTCCAAGCTCACCTTGCACGTTAGGCAGACTCTGAGATAAAGTAGAGGGGTGGGAAGAAGGTGGAAGGGTGGTTGGGATCCTCTCCCAGGGACTCTGATTTCTGAGAGGAGTATTGTGGTTTTATATTACTTTTAACTTCTATATTTCTGTATATAGCTGTAAATATTTGTAATACATTGTGAATAGCTGCTTGTATATTGTGCTAAACTGTGAATTGAGTGTGTCCAGAGAAGGGCAACGAGGCTGGTGAGAGGCCTCGAGCACAAGCCCTATGAAGTGAGGCTGAGGGAACTGGGATTGTTTAGCCTGGAGAAGAGGAGGCTCAGGGCGGACCTTCTTGCGGTCTACAACTACCTGAAGGGTGATTGTAGCCAGTGGGAGGTTACCTTCTTCTCTCAGGCAACCAGTACCAGAACAAGAGGACACAGTCTCAAGCTACGCCAGGGGAAGTTTAGGCTGGAGGTGAGGAGAAAGTTCTTCACTGAGAGAGTCATTCACTACTGGAATGGGCTGCCCAGGGAGGTGGTGGAGTCACCGTCCCTGGAGGTGTTCAAGGCGTGTT
This sequence comes from Eubucco bourcierii, assembly GCA_013396675.1. Taxonomy (NCBI): domain Eukaryota; kingdom Metazoa; phylum Chordata; class Aves; order Piciformes; family Ramphastidae; genus Eubucco; species Eubucco bourcierii. Next base: position 546,955 of record VWZE01012798.1, read on the forward strand.
TGGACGTGGCACTTGGTGCCGTGGTCTAGTCTTGAGGTCTGTGGTAATGGGTTGGACTTGATGATCTTTGAGGTCTCTTCCAACCCTGGTGATACTGTGATACTGTGGTACTGTGAATATATTCCAGCTGGCTGAGTCTAGTCTGAGTGATTTCATAAGAGTGGGGGGGAGAGTGTGTGGGGGGTGTAACTCCCAAACCATCACAAACTGTCAGCTGTAATTTTTTTTTTTTAAAACAAAAAAAAAATATTTTTTTTAAAACAAAAATGACTAGTGGCTGTTTTCCATGAAAAATTAAATCCTTTTGTTGATCAAGTCTGCTCTTGAACTCTGGACCAATTATTTCCTGGAAAGCATTTGTCACATTCTCCAACTCCCTATCCCACTGCTCGCCCACCTATAAATCTGCACCAATAGCAATACTCACCCACCTCCCTCAAGTCTTGTGAAGCTTCATTTGGGAACATTTTCAAAGCTCGTTGAGATTCTTCAATGAAGGGTATCCAGACAGTACAAAGTTTAATCACACTAGAAACTAAAAATCCATCATTTGATCCTTTGCATCTGGGTAAAACACAAATCTGAAAAATAAACCAAGAAAACTTATTTTAGCTGAAGACCAGAAACAAAGAACACAATACAGCTGGCAGAGATGTGATCACAGTTAATGTAATAACTGCCTTCATACAATTTAGCTCAAATAAATTAGTTATGTCTTGTCAAACTGAATCTGTGGCTAACCTTGTGGATAACAATGGAGAAACAAGCTACAGATATCCCTGATTACAAACTGAATAGCTTTTCTCATCTAAAGGGCTTGAGACGAGCAAAATCCAGCACCGTGCAGCAGATGATGGAGGGTTAGGGAGCAGGAGCAGAAATTTGTATCTAGGCAACATCAGAAAGCACACATTTGGGGGGGTAGGGTGGGTTGGAAATTGGTTTGTTTTTTCTTTAGTGAAAAAGTGTATTAGTAAGGACATGTAAATGTAGGTATTATTGGCTGGGAGATGTTAAAGACTTTTTCACCCCGATGTAAAATATGGCTCTTCTAGATGGTTATCAACAATAACAGGCAAGAAGATAACTGTACCAAAGCACTACCAAAGAGATTACAGCCAGCTCAAAGTTTGCTGCTTTCCTTTTTTTTCCTCTTCTCAACTCTCAAAGGGAAATACATGACTGCAACACATAAACCATTCAAAGGTTTATATCATGCTTCCATTGATAGCTTGACAGTCGATAGGTGCAAGCAGTGCCCTGGCTCAATAGTTTACTGTGAATCTGGCTTTTGGTTGTCTAACAGTAATTAGACCTGCCCTGACTGCATGGCAGAACAGTACTCATCACTCATAATCTCACTCCACTGCTTTACAGTGTTTAGAGGCTAGTATTTCATCAGGGTTTAGAAAGAATCGAGTATCTTTGTAACTGACCCAAACCCAGCATAAGAAGTAAAAACCTTCACAAACCTGCAAATTGTGAATTTTGGTTAATTCAGTAGAACTAGCTTTGTTTGCCCTGCCTGCTTCTGATTAAATATCAGTAGTGAGCTGATTTTGTGTCAGTAGTCCAGGATGTCTAGTGCCAGGTAATGGGCAACTCAAAGCAACAAACTTGCTACCTTTGTACCATCACTATCAGTAGAGCTGGTGAACTTAGTAGCACTATATGGTTTGCTACCTAGTCCAGGTCCTGATCCAACAAACATTTACGTATACAAAGAGGGTTGCTGGCATCCTTAAAGTTACTCAAGTGAGAAAGAGTACAACCCCTCTTACAAACTCCCTCACACCTTTCCTGAGTGGGATTGCACAAGTGATGGATGAACTGGTCTCTCAGATTTCTGAAGGATTAACTCCTCATGACTTGTGCCTTTGTTTGCTAAAGCGTTAGAAAGAACACCAGAGGCTGCACACCCAACAATTTTGTAAATTGAGGTATGTTGACCTGCTAGGTGGACTTAAAAACACATGTTAGATATATATACAGCTACTAGAGTACAACTCAGTCTTTGCAAATTTCAGCTGGTGTTATGCATGAGATAGCAATCACTTCAGCCCTGAAGTAAGTAAAAAACAAATTAAATAATTCTTTTCCTTGATGCTCTTAGTTTCTGTTTCTCTGTTTTTTCAGAGTTTGTTGCTATTCCTTGAGTCTACAAAGTAGAGAGCAGACAGCTTTTCAAATACGTGTTGCAAATCCACAAGGGACCTTGGTTACATCTCCTTTCAATAGCTCCCCCCGGGACTGAGCAGGAGGAATGCCACATACAGAGCACAGGCTGCAGCCTAGCGAGAGGGCTATAGGCAGGGTCATCCTATGTTATGTGGTAGGGTTTGGCTCTTCAGTGGAGTTTTATTCCTATGTCCTGATCAAATACTTCATAAGTTAGTGTCAGGTTTTGATCTCGAATCAGAATCACAGAAACATGCAAGTTGGAAATGACCCTCAGGGTCATCAAGTTCAACCCTACTCTAAAGGGTTCACCCTAAACCACATCCCCAAGCACCACACCCCAATCACCTTTAAACACATCCAGTGTTGGTGACTCAACCACCTCTCTAGGCACCCCATTCCAATGCCTGACCACTCTTTCCTTGAAAAAAAATTCCTAATGTCCAATCTAAACCTACCCTGTTGCAGCTTGAGGCCATTCCCTCTTGTTCTATTGCTAATTACCTGTGAGAAGAGACCACCAGCAGTCTCTGTACAACCTCCTTTCAGGCAGTTGTAGACAGCCATAAGGTCTTCGCTCAGCCTCCCCTTTTTCAAACTAACCATCCCCAGATCCCTCAGTCCTTCTTCATAAGATATATTTTCCAGGACCTTCTCCAGCTTAGTTGCCCTTCCCTGCACTCTCTCCAGCACCTCCACATTCCTCTTGAGGTGCCCCAAACTGAACACAATACTCGAGGTGTGGCCTCACCAGAGCTGAGTACAAGGCGACAATCACCTCCCTCCTGTTGCTGGACACAGCATTTCTAATCCAAGCTGGGATGCCATTGGCTTTCTTGGCCATCTGGGCACACTGCTGCCTCATAGTCAACTGCTTAAGGTATTCAATACTCAAGGTATTTATTTCTGAGGACTGATAGCCACCAGGTGGGTTTTCATTTCACTTAAATGATTGTTTCCTAGTGTCTTATCTTATAAGCATGAGCTTTCTAAGTACATAAATACTCATAAAGCTCAAAACTGGTGATGCAGTCTCAACACTTCCTTATCAAAGCGATTATGCTGTAGTTTACAAGCCAACAAAACCTTCCTGTGAGCATGTGCTATTTGTGTTTCCCCACCCCCCAGTTATTTTCCTATTTCTGTCAGGTTCTTTGTATGACAGAAGGCTGCACAACCGCTTTTATTTAATTCTGGAACTAGAAGACTCAGGGGTATAGTTATGACCATACCTACACACAGCCAAAACTGTTGAGTTCCTTTTTTTTTTTTTTTTTTTTTTTTTTTCTTTTCAGACAGCAAAATGCAGTAATAAAATCTTCTCCACTGTGGTATGCAGCTAGAGATTCGGCAGACAGTTCTTCCTCCCAGCCATGACACCGTACAATTGTCTGAGTGCATTACTGCTTGTTTTATTTTATTTCCCTGAAAATCCCTATGGACCACACAACAGAGCCAGAGATATCAGGCATGAAGCTGATTATCAGTTCTTAACTGAAGAACAATTAATTAGCAAAGTGACAAAAAAGTGTATAGTGGAAGTAGGCTTGCAATCTCTCTGATTTTCCAACCACTTCAATATTAACTTTATCTCGTGTTTCACCAGTGGGTCATTATAATGAAGCTTCAGTTCATGGATTTTCATGAGAAGTTGTCCAAATTAGTTGCCTAGATATGCAGCTCATGAACATAGTCTCAACATTTTTATCCAAACCAAGAAATGTCTATCCAAAACATTGCAAGGGAGTTTGTTTGTTTTTTTTTTTTTTAAAGAAGTTATTTTCTCAGAGATTTTCCTGTTGACTTTGATCAGGAGCGGCATGACTACCACAACTCCTATGTGAGTTGCTTGAGATGCCTCTTGGAAAGGCATTTATGGAGGTATTACACCCTAGCATCAGCTTACTTAAATGAAAAAGTTTATTCTTTGTTTTACTGTAGTTTAGGGAGAAGGTGCTCTGCAGTGGCTCTTGGCAACCAACCACAGTCATGCCATTTCTTCCTCAGCCAGACCACGCATTGTAGGTGTGCAGGAGTTGCCCTGTCCTGCCTCCCTCCCCCCAAACAGCTAGCTGCCCATGAAGGATTATGGATAGTAAGAAGATGCCAACTTCTCATCCTGCAAATATCAAGCACTGAAACAGGCTCCCAGGAAGGTAGGAACCTCCCCCATCTCTGGAGGTGTTTAAAAGATGCAGAGATGTTGTGTTAAGTGACATAGCTTAGCAAGATTTCATAGAATTAGATAATGGTTGGACCCTGTGACCTTAAAGGTCTTGGTCTTTTCCAGTTGAAAATATTCCATGGTTCTAAACAGCAGGGATTTTCCTCACAGGAAAGGTTGCTGAGAATAAAAGGAAGAGCTTCCGTGACTTTTTCCAGGGAAAACTTCAACTATTCACAGGCCAAACCCTGAACACTCTCATTTGAAAAACCAAAGGCATCTACAATCAGCTCTCCACTGTCTATTACAATGGAATGGATACTCTGCAGAAAGTCAAAACACTACCCACAGTAAATTACACCACACAGTGAGGGCACCGTGATGAAGAGAAAGGCCAGGTAGCCCATTGTTATGATATCTGGAACGCCCTCAGTGGAGCCCAGAGAAAGCAGCTGAGCTCATGCAATGCAAAACATTCAGACACAACCATCATTCTTGCAGAGCCAAGCTGCCTCACACAGATCTCATTCAAGAGCCTTTGTTCTCAAGGCACAGTTAATCCAAATATAGCTATCTTGATTATTTAAGGTAGGGTTCACATGAGTTTTGGACAGGCATCATGGGAAGTATAGCTCAGGTGTTCCTGTATTGCTGGTTTTTCTCTGTGGGACAGATTCTACACTTCACCATGAAACATGGCCAAAGAATCCCATGACACCCATCAGTAAGTAGGTCAATAAGAAAAACACTTTCCCCCCACCCTGTAAAGCTTGTTGTACCAAGTACAATGTAAAGTGCTAGAATGAAATCAAAGCTTGGTCTTCTGCAGAAAATGAATGGACAGTGGGCTTATTTTTAATTTTTTAACCAGACCAGAGTAAGAAGAACATTTTGCCCCTGAAGACTCTCCTTCCTGGAGCAAGCTCACCAGGAAGCAGCTATGATTAAACATTTGCAGTGTGATTAGTAAATACTTAGATGCAGCAAAATACACATGAAGCCTTCCCATGGTCTCATAGGGACCTAGGAAAGACAGAGGGTAGGTGGGAAGGGAGGGAGGAAGGCTCTCACATCAATAAACAGTTCTGCTCTCTAGAGCCTGCCGCCAACTTTGCCACCATTTCTGAATTTCTATCTTGAACCTTTAATTATTGTACAATTTCCTGAGGAAAGGTTGGAAGAGTAAGACTCACTGACCCATTTTGGATGCAGTTACATTTTGACCTTTGCCTAATAAACCAGTTCTTGACTCATAGGTCATCTGCCTACTTTCAGATATCCCTGTTCATCTCTCTGTAAATGCAGATGAACCTACAAGTCAATATACTTTTTTTATCCTAAATTTTGGTATGCAACTGTGCTAACAGTTTCCTTTTGTCCTACTTCAACAAGAGTTTTGTCCTTGTAAAAGCAGTAGGCATAAATGAGATCTTGCATTTTCTATTTGTGGATTCTATAATATTGCAACATTACTTGTTAGGAGATAAAGATTTAAAGATAGATACAACATTTAATGTTAAGTTTGGATATTTTGGGCACACAGACAAACAGATGCGATCAGATTCAACACTTACTAAATATATATCTTGCCTCGAGTAGTTATTAAAATTAAAACTAAAATTAAATAAAATCCTGCAGGTGTAAGTGCAATCTAGAAGCTGTAGTATTTATTCCCTCATACAGTAGTGAAAGAGTTAAGGATTTTATCTGAAGAACTTTAGAGGCACAATGGAGAAGCACAGAAGCATAAATCTGAAGGTTAAATTTGTATTGGCTTTGCTCCTCCTTCCCATAGGAGCACAGATGGTAAAAACCTTAAAGCTACCCCTGCTATTATCATGGAATAAATTAATTATCAGGTTTCTCCCTCACAATGCTAACTATGGAAGGCGCCTTCCTACTCACATCATGATCAAGATCATTTAAATAAAGAACTGCTGCTTGTTTGATATGGAGAAAAAAAAAAAGAAGAAGAAAATGGAAGAAAAGTAGGAAAAGGGAAGAAAAAAAATCTGTCTGACAGAGCTGAATCACCCTTTGGACTTGGAGCGATCACTTCCACATGGCTGCCTAAAGCCACAAAGCCAGCCAAGCCCATTGGTTTTCTGAAGTGATACCTGGCACTCTCTCAGCTTCTAGCATCAAAGTGCTGATGTTTGGTCATGGTGCTGGCTGCAGAAGTTGCCAGTACCTGAGAAGTGGCATTCCTAGAGGGAAGGCAAAGAAAAAGAAACTACGCCTTGCATGTAGCTTCTTGGGAAGAGAGCAAGGCAACGTGAGAGATAATGAAAACAATGCAGTGCAGAGCACTGAGAAACAGACCAGAGGGAAATATTCTCTCTGATGCTTTGATTAAAATTATCTGTTGGAAAAGACGAACTGCACTCTACTCATGCTTCTCTAAGCCCTTGTGCACAATCTAAGACCACTTTAGCTAACATTAAGACCCTGACAGGCTTCAGGAAAGTATCTCCCTCCTCAGAACAATTAATGTAGATGAAACTGGGTTTTCAACTGATGTTCCAACATTGAAACATGGATGAAACACAACCAGGATTTAAATCTCTATGCCAACATTCTCCCTCAATTCAGTGAGAAAAAGGAGCAGACTCGGTTAACATAGCTAAATAACATCACCAGCTGAACCACAAACCTTGAAGGGGGCATTTCAAGTGGGCACTAGCTCCCATGTGCACTACCTGCAGTGACTTAGTGGTTCTTATCTACATCACATGCCTGTAGACCTAGCGCTTAGGGGATATGGTTTAGTCAAGGACTTGCCAGTGTCATGGTAATGATTTGACTCGATGATGTTAAAGGTCTTTTCCAATCTAGGCAGCCCTACGATTCCGTGATCTCTTTCCAACTCAACAAAAAAAGAGATGCTGGAGTTTTACTGTGGAGCTGCAACCTCCACACATTCAAAGCAGAAGCATTTTCAAGCTATTTTTCACCTCCACAACAACCAGGAGATGGCAGCTGGGAAAAGCTGCATACACATTAGCTTCTGCATGACCTGCGAAGGTGACTGTTCTCAGCAAACCCCAAACTTCATATTCATAGTGACAAAGAGTAGTAAGGGATCACTTCTCTTCAACTGCAACCACTGTGCATGCCTGTAGATCAGTGCTGCTGTTCGGTGAGCGTGTGGGCAGGGCTGGACTCTGCTTTCTGGGCAAAGCTGTGCCCTGATGTGTCCTAATGCATGAAATAAACGGGGTTGTGCTATGCAGCTAATGTATAGCTTGAGATGTCAGAGATAGGTATGAGCTTGAAGAAATGCAATTGTATTTTAGAAGGGGAGGGTTGAATAATATTTTAAAAGATCTGGTTTTCTTCAGTCAAATCTGAGTCCTGCACCTGGGAAGGAAAAATAAACTGCACCAGCACAGGCTGGGAGGTGATCTGCTGGAAAGTAGCCTTATAAAGAAGGACCTGGGAGTTGTGGTGGACAACGAGCTATCCATGGGACAGCTATCCAAGAAGACCAATAGGATCCTGGGGTGCATTAAGAGGAGTGTGGCCAGCTTTGGGCTCCCCAGTTCAGGAGGGACAGAGATCTGCTCGAAAGAGTCCAATGGAGGACTATGAAGATAATTAAGAGCCTGGAGCACTGCTTGATGAGGAGAGGCTGAGGGACCTGAGGCTTTTTGATCTGAAGAGAAGACTTGGAGGGGATCTAATCAATGTTTATAAAGAGATGAGGGTTGGGCGTCATGAAGGAGGGGACAAACTCTTCTCAATTGTGTCCTGTGATAGGACAAGGGACAATAGATCTATACTACAGCACAGGAAGTTCCACCTCAACATAAGGAAGAACTTCTTTACTGTAAGGGTCATGGAACACTGGAACAGACTCCCCAGAGAGGTTGTGGAGTCTCCTTCTCTGGAAACTTTCAAGACCAGTCTGGATGCCTTCCTGTGTGACCTGAGCTAGATTCTATGGTCCTACTCTGCCAGGGGGGGTTGCACTTGACAATCTGTAGAGGTCCCTTCCAACCTTCAACATTCTGTGACCATATATAGGTCCATTTTCCCTTTAATTGCCACTGTATATAATTTGGAAACTATTAGTCATTTTTCTTTCAAAGATACAAGTAGGGAAATTACATGGGCAGTGAAGCATTCAGATGTAAGTGATATCATTAAAAAATAGCAGAAATACAGAAAGGAGAAAATTAACAGCTAGATGTTCTCTTTAAAAAAAATCAGCAAAATTATGAAATACTTTCTCCAAGTTATGAATTTAGTCATTTGTCCTGCATTATTTGTACAGACGAAAGCAAGCTATTGCATGATTGAATAACACAATTAGATTTCTACTGTTGAGATCTACTGAGCCATTTTACAGATGTTGTCTGCAGCACTGCAACTGTCCCTGCCAAACAGAGTTCCTGGGAGACTGGTACCAGGAAATACAGTTAAAACCCAGCAGGAGTGGAGGGAGAGCATCCACTGATAACCAGCACAGGTGAATTGATGAAGATAAACTGAGTACAAGAGATACTAATTTTTGCATCAGACCCTCAAGTAGTAGATGTGGTTTTGTGGGTGTTCAGTATGACTGGCATAAGCCAACTGCTTATGCATGCCCAGTGCCTGCTTTATTCAACACTGAGGTTTCCCTGGCTTGTAGAAACTGTCTCTCCCATGTCCCTTCAAAGTTCCAGAAGCCCAAAAAGGAGCTTCTAGTGAAGACAGCAAGAAAGTTATTTGTTTCCAACTTTTCTGTTGTCAGTAAAGTGCTTTCAATACTTTTATGGATGGCATGCAGAAAAGCAGGATAGGTTCAGAAACAGTCTCAGGGTTAGGGGCTTTTTCGGTTATTCTTCTTGTTCACACACCTTTTTATTTTTTGTACAACTGAACTTGCAGGAAGCTCATAGCCAGCCTCCCTCCTCCTGTAGCCCCTAAAGCTAGAAAAGCAGCAAGGACAGTATCTCTTCCCCCACACACTTAGCTCCCCAGACGCTCCCTGAGAAACAGGATGTCCTGGGTGGTAAGCTACAGCCATGACTGTAAGCCTATGTCTGGGCTAAACTACAGAAGTTGCTGTGTAACCTGATGACCACTCCACACCAGAGGGAGACAGCAGGAACTTGGGCATCACTGTTTAACTCTTAATGGACAAAGAAAATATTGCATCTGTGTCAACAGTGGAATTTCAGCAATTGAGCTGAAACAGCAGTGGGCGAGTAGCGGCATGGCAGGGAAAGAGGAGAGGTAATATGTGCAGGCAGCAAGAAGGAAGAAATACAGATCACTCTGGTAGGCTTCCCATGGATAGACAGACCAATTTCCTGGTTTCCCACCTCCACGTCCCATCCTGCTGTAAAGGCACAGACAGGTGAAGATCAGCCACAAATGGCTGGGCGTATTATTTCTATGGACAACAGGGAAGCACAGAGAACCTTCTGTACAATAAAACTGAGCATGGAAGCATCCTTGTCCAAGGAAATGAAGACAACCTGAGGTGTGCTTCACTATGCAGGAATTGTTCAAGCTGCTAGCTGCAGCAGAAGCATAGCCTTCTTTGAATGGGAAAAGGTAAGGTATAAGGTACGGAGTAGCAGCAGCAGTGTAGTGGGTGATCAGCTCTGGAGTGAAGCTGTATTCTAAATTACACACTCTCAGTAGGCATTTCACAAAATCAGAATATCCTCAGTTGTAAAGGGTCCATGACTCATAGAGTTCAGTTTCTGATTCCACACAAGGCAACCTGTAAGTTAAATCCTATAACAGTGTTGTTAAACACTGGAGATGGAGAAAGAGAGGGTTAATTCCCAAACCAGAGATAATTTGTCTTGAGCAAAACAGAGTATATGGAGGGTGATGAAGGTTTCATTAATTCTCTCTTGAATATTAGAAGTAAAAATGTAATAACCACAATAATGGCTTGTGAAAAAAAAAAAAAATCCAGTTAAATGCTTTCAGAATAGCTGCACTCTGAAACAACCTGACCAGAAGAGATTAGATACATAAGAAACTGAAGGTTTACATTAGGATTGGTCAGGTAATGAGACAGAGTAATATTCAAAGAATACCAAATACCATGGAACAGGTGAAATTATTTCTCCCTGAATATGATTCCCTAACAGAGTACAGGGGGGACTCTGTCCTGCAACGTTCACCCAAGTCACTTATATTTGTCAAAATCTATTTGTCCAGTCCTTTGCCCCACGATGATGTCTATTTAATTAGCTTTCTGTGGTAAAAGCATAAAAGGGTATTTGTTGAGTGTTTCCTGCGGAAGCTGCTCACCTGCCTCTCCTACCAGGCTTGCATCACTGTGGGTCTCTGGCTGGTATCATTTACCCTTCAGCATCCACTCAAGTATGCTCTGGCACCCACAAGCTTAATGACAGCTATTACATAAGAAATTGTTCTAATTAGTTGTTTGTCTGAAAGAGGGAAAGATGTGATCTAATAACATGAACTCTAGACTGGGGACCCTGATTTCTCAAAAAACCACTAATATCAAATTGCTCTCTAGCCTTCAGCCAGTTATTTGCTGTTTCACTTCAAGTTTCCCATCTGTAAAACAGAAATTTTAATTCCCTACATCATGGAGGTGTTGTGAACTGCATTCTCATTTTGCTTCGCTGTGCTCACTTTTTCTTCCAGATTGATAGTTACAGCTTTTAAAAGCTAATGCTCTCATTTAAGGAGGAAAGAGATTTCAGATTACTGGAAGTGATGGCTCTCCAAGTTTGAAAGCAGGCTCTCCTTTTAGCTCCTGGCAGTGCTGATATACCCTGGCGGCTTGTAGGCTTTGCCTACAACAACAAAAAAAGAAGATGCAGAAACCATGCCAAATTATTTCTCTGACAGATCTTGGGGCAAATTGTGAAACTGGATGGTAAATTTCACACCTACCAGTATCCTGAGCACCAAAAAGGGAGAGAGGTGGCCAAGAATCCATATTCCTTCCAACAGCTGATCACCAGTGAGTGTTTGAAAACCCAGAGGAAATTTCAAACCCAGAGGTTTGGACAACCACACCAGAGGGCTCACTATGTGCACAGGTAAGCTGGGGCACCAGCAATAATTCCCTTCTACCAAAGGCTGTGCTTGAGTGCTTCGGCTTGCACATGCCTTCAAGAGTGAAGGCTTCTGTATCTTTCAGGCCACAGTACTATTTGTCACTAAAGAAATTTTGAGTTCTTCCATTCTTCTTTTACATTGCCAAGCTGAAGTGCTGTGAGGTCCAAACAGAAGGACTCTCCTCATGTATGTTCAACTGAGTAATTCATTGCCACAAAAACTGAGATTCCAGGTTCTCTCCCCCTTCCTTGAAGTTATTTCATCTCCACCCCAAAGAAATGCCTGCTCTGGCATTGGTGAATCATCAGTAGCCATCTGTCATTAGAGATTCATTAGTGGGATACCCCTTTGATATATACATTGAAAAATCACTTTTCTCTGTTCTCCTGCAATCAGTTTGATACACAGTTTCAGCTGAGTAGGCTATGAGCCTTGTTAGTCCTGATGTGTGAGTACTAAAGTAGCTTCAATTATGCATCTGTTGGTTAAACATGTTACTTTCCTCATTTTTCCTTCTCTTTCTTCCTAAATTTAATCTCAGAAAAGGTACAACACATAAAAGTGCCTAATAATAGAATTTTTTGTGCCTCCTGTCAATTGCATCAACTTAGTCTTTGTCTCAGTTACTAGATCTTGATTTAGTCTTTAGAGGAATTTGTGTTTGGTAATTATGATCACCTGCCTCACGATGGAGACCTTGTTAGGACACACTGAAAACACTGACTTCCAAAGAGAAGAGTGAAATCGTGCTCAGGCAGACAAGGAGTTCCCGTTTGAAAAACCACACAGTGTGGTTCTTCTGCAGCTGAAGGGCAGCCCTAGCTGTCAATGCCTGCCCAGAAAACTGTCAGCAGGGAGATGCACTTCAGAGAATCATAAAGGTTGGGAAAAACTTCTAAGGTCATCCAGTCCAACTGTCAATGTAGCATCACCACACCCACTAAGCTATGCCCCAAAGAGCCGTGTCTATGTGTATCTTGAACAGCTCCAGGAGTGCTGACTTCCACAGCCGTCCTGGCTCCTAGGACTCAAAATCTGGCCTAGAAAAACCCAGAGCTACTACAGCTGCTAACAGGCTACTTGCAAGTAGCAGCTGAGGTAGGAAGAAGTGAAGCCCTGCTGAAATCCTTCCACCTTCTGTAGCTCAGGTGCTGAGGTGCAGTCTCACAGGGTCTTAGCTACGGGATGGGAAGGAGGAAGAGATGTTAGCCAGAAGCAGATGAGGTGTACAGGAGAACAGGACTTGCTTTAGGTGGACAACTACAGGACACTGCTGACACTGATGCTGCTCTGGGTCAATCTCTTGGTTGCATGACACCAGGCTAGATGCGCTTAGCTGGATTTGATACAGGCAAAGCTCTGTGGCACCACTTGAAAAAGTCACACAGACATAGTCTAACAAAACCCACAGATGTCCACATCAGTAACGTGTCTATGCAGTTTAATTCAGCCCTTTGAAGACATTCAGGTTAGCTCTGGAAAAAACAATCTGCTACTTGATGGAATTGGTTAAGAGCTACCCACCCAGGCACCACTGTATGGGCTTTACCACCTGCACAAACTCACTTAACTCTCACTTTTGTGTGCACTGTCACTGTGCATTTCTAAAGAGCAGGCAGGAGTCAGTTCCTCCAGTCCATAAAAACTTCATTTCCCTTCCTAAATGTCCCACCCCAATAACAACAACTTGCTATTTCGATATGAGATGTTATGGAGGTCTTCTGTGTTATAAAACCCTGTGTTATAAAACCACTGCTAACAGCCACTGTTGAAAGGGGCTCATGGAAAAACAGAACACCCAAGCTTATTATTAAAGTTCATGTCACACTGCACACACAGGAAGGGCAGCCTTCGTACTGGCATTTCACAATCCTTTTATGCTTTACTTTGCAACCTGAAAGAAGAATGTCATTCTTTCAAAAAGAGTTACTTGTAATGTCATGAAGAATGACAAATATCTCACTTGACATGAGAAGTGCCCTCTTAGCTTAGAAACACCTTTTTTTTTTTTTTTTTCATTCTTGAAATTACTGTTTCCAGGAACTGACAATGTGACATGAGTAATAAACAGAGTTTTGTAGGATTCCCAAGACTAGTGCCAAACCAGTGAATTCAGGTACTCGCAGATCTCTCCTCTCAACCAGTGTGTGGCCCTGTCTGGATGGCATGCCCAGAGCACATGTGGAGATCCTGGGACAAGCTGAGGACACTGACCGTGTTATCACAGGGAAGGTGGGGAAGGATGTGTCCATGAGAACATCCTGCTGGCATCCACTCTTGCCCCATGGTATTTCAGTGAAAAGTTGAGGTACCATTACTCAGGTGTGCTGGTTTGAGGCTAATTGGAATATTTTAATGAGAGAAATTAGATCATTGGCTGTGAAAAGAAAATAAGGGTGAGGTCTTGTCATGGAAGATATATGTCACCAAACTGGAAAAGCATGGACTTGATGGGTGGA
>VWZE01012799.1:0-30433 GCA_013396675.1 Eubucco bourcierii
CCTCCACTCCCCCTTATCTCCTGGCTTTCCTCTTTTAAAGGAAAGTGTAGTGTAGTGTAGTGTAGTGTAGCTAGAGATTATTGTGACATTCGAGCAAGCTGCACGCATATCTGAACAATAAGCTTAGAACAAGTTCATGATGTTCATGACAAGCTCCATTGCAACTGAGAAACAAGATTAAAAAGTCAGCATTAGATGTTAAGTGGCCACAAGGCACGATGCCAAGGCAAGGTCGGAACGTGCAATAGGGCAGATGTCTATCACAGTGCCTGATGGTCTCACTCGAGAGCCGAATGCTTTGCAAATTAGATGTTCCAGTTTGTTTAGATACTGTTCTGGGTTTACAACTAGTACTTTAGAAGTGGACACCAAACCCTCAAAGTTAGGCTGTGGTAAATGATAGAGTTTGTAGCAGTATGTATTACATTTAATTGGAGAGAGCTGTCTTTAAACAGCCTCTTATTGTCTGTGTTGGTTGAGTTTTCCCAACAGGAAAAGAGGAAAGACAAGAATGAGTAAATTGTGGTAGTTCTGGACAAGTTGACATTGGCAGTGCCAGTTTTACTGATGAGCTTTCTGCTGACAGGCTGGAAATTAAATGTTCTGATCCAGTCAGGGTATTATCTGTCAATGGAGGGTACAGTCAATTCTTTGAACAGTAACATTTGTTTAATGGGCTTGGGCTGCAGAGTAACTTTTTGTGGAGGGTGAAATTAAGATCTTAAGATCCAAATAAATCCTTATTTAGCTCCTGTGGATAAATGGTGATGTATCATTAATACAATGAGTAATCTATCAGCACTTTCTGCAGGGTTTATGTATTTTTATCATTTGGAGGGTGAAAAAAATCAGTGACATTACCTGTTTTGATATGCCTAGTTTCCTGGGTATATTTTAATATCCAGAGTTCAACTTCAACTGTCAGAAACCCCCAAAATGAAAGCCACAAAGTTCTTTGTTTAGTAGCTTGCACAAATCTTTTTTGGTGGTGGTACATTCTGAGGAACCAGAAACTTCAATTACTTTTTATGCTTGCTTAACAGTTAGATTGGATGTACAACATGGAAATGTGAGTTCTAGTGCTCCAGGGAACACTGCACCAGAATGGCTTTTCCTGTGAGATAAGCCATAACTGTGCACCAGAGAAAACATTAATGACATTTTTTTTCTCTCCTTTCCTTATGGAAGGATAACTCAGCCACTTCTGTGTTCAGGTGTTCCCTTCTCTGAGCCCTGCAGGGATCCTGAGTGTCACTGCAGTGTCCTGTAGTGCCCTAGGTGAGGAGTCAGCATGGCTGCAATACATTACCATGCCAAAAGCATGGTGACAGCTGGTCAGAAAGCACATTCTAGATAGGATTAGGTATTTTGTACAAGAACAGCTCCTGAATTCTGCAGGTATCCTGAATCTCTTCAAATGTAATCTAAATAGAGTTCATAGAGGGTTGTTATTTCCACAGAAGCACAGGAGTGTTGCCAGGGGATTCCTGCTTTCAGGAGAATGCCTTCAGTTTCTATTAGATCTAATTCAGGTATTACAGTGATATGAGAAGGTGAAGATCCTAAAGAGGGAACTCTTGTGTGATTTTCCCTGCAATCTGTTTGTTTCCAATAGGTAAGAACACGATGAGTAAACATTTCCACTATAAACACTTTCATATTGTTTTTTGAATGACCTTTTGTGTCAGCTCTCCTGTTATTATGAAAGGATTAGTGAACATTATTGTAACAGACCATAATAAATTAACGACTGGCAGCCCAAGTCACCTAAGGGATGCCAAAGGTCTGTCTCAAGTTGCAGTATGTACACAAGTAAGGCTGAAATGTGCAATGATTTAATAGTTGTAAAGCAAGCCTAGAAGTTAGGGCTTAGCTGAAGGTTCCTATTCTCTGGCAGAATCTGGAAGTCAAAATGAATTCTGTTCATGACTGAATACTTCTTATTGAACAGAAAGTACATAACATATTTAGTAGTTTGAACTAAGTCCCATAATAGATGCTCTTCTTTGGGGAGCTTGAGGAAACCTGGTTGAGATGTTACTATGCTGCACTGTAAATGGAAAAATTTGGTTTGTCTCTAGTTCAGCACAGCTGGGACATTGAGGCCATTTGTACCTCCTGTATCTCCCATGGAAAGTGAGTGCAGTACCTCCTCTAACACAGCCTGGTGTGTGTTGGCTGTTAGAAGGCAAGGTCTTCAGGCCAGAACCTGTTCCCAGGGCAGCGGCCTTACCTTCCCACAGGCAACGCAATACAGAAGCTGTAAAGAGCAACCTGCATCTGCACCACTTGCAGTGCAAGCCTGAGAGCCAACACCACCCTGCTACTGCTCTGGCCTTGCCTGTTGTGGTGTGTTAGTTGTAAGCTGCAAGGCGAAGAACTCCGAATTGTGATGCACACTGAAGGACACATTCCAGATTCTAGCCTGTCCTGGGGCCTGGATTTGCTCCGAAGAGCAGGAGATGAGGAATACTTGTAGGAGTGGTGAAGAGTGTGCAGGAAGTAGCCAGGAAGGTCAGCTTGATTTGGCTGAAGTTCCTACAGTAGTGGCTGAGGAGGACTGTAAGGGATGTTCTAGCAGCAGCATCTCCTTATTTCAAAGCATTTTGATGGAAAGAGCATTTATTGCCTTGTCAGAAGTTCACATCTCTGTAGTTCCTGGTAACTGCCAGTCTAGCAGTTGACACAGAATGACAGGGTTCAATACATAGTATTACAAATAACACCAATATTTGAAGGATTCAAATCCATTGCTTTCCTCTTGTGGAAACTTGGTTAGGACTCAGCACACTTCATGTTTTATTCATTCCACTCTACCCCAGCTTCCTTACTGCCTTTCCCTTCTACTCTCCTCTCAGACCTCAGCAATGCTCAGTGTTTGCTTTCGAAACAGAGTCAAGATAAAGTTCCTCAATGCATTTTGAGATCTTATCTACATGGAGCTGCCTTTGAAATGTTCTGCAGTGTCCAGACAGTGAGCCACAGGCAATGCTTTTTCTCCTAATCACAATGAGCTCACTGTTAACATGTTCTTTGCCTAGTGTTTCTTGGTGCACCCTCGGTAAGCCTTTCATGAGGTGTGTACAGTGCTGTACACAATGGGATCCCAGTGACTCGGCAGGGTTGGGCTTCCATTACAATGGAAGTAATAATGTTAATTTCTTTTATTGATGCTTTTGAATAGGATTTGCTGAAAAATAAAGGGAATATGGGATATGGCTCATGTTACTGTAAAACCACATGCAGTGAAATGTTCATCTGTCTCCAACATTTCATGTCTTCTGGGCATCCAAGATAGTTGAGTTTGATTTACACAATCAAGCCATTCATTAAATATGTTTGAGTTTCGGGCAGATGCATCCTTTACCTGAGTGATGAAATCTGACTACAGGAAATGGAGCTGTTCGTTTGTGAAAAGACCCCATTCTGCTTTATGAAGTGAGCCTTGCAGCAATATACTTCTAGAAAACTGCCAAGTTTTGTACATCAAATATCGTTGTAAGGGCTTAGCAATAAAACAGTTGTGGACTTGGGGTCGATCCAACCACACAATAGCACATCTTTATGCAATATTTCCTCTTTCAACATCCGTCTCCAACACTGTAATTCACTGACAACTGTCACTTCATTTTAATTCCAGAATTCTACCCCAGAACACAAAGCAGTTTTAAGTCTGGATTCTTGTGTGGGCATAGTTATTATTTAAATTACTAGTCCAAATCATGCTCAAAAGAGCCCTTGCTGGGAATCCTTCAGAAGCAGCCTTGATATAGTGTTTATTATCACTTACTACTGTAACTCATGCTCCCTATTTTCTAGCACAATGCTCTCTGTAGCTTGCTGTTGTCAGAGAACTCAGTGGTGGCAAATGAAGGAGAAAGTGGCAAATACATGTTAAAGAATATATATGAAATGATCAGTGAATTAATGTGGTCCCTGCTATGGCTTGGCTTGGAAGCTCCTTAGCTCAGTCATCTGAAGAAAAAGTAAGCATCCCCAGGCAGCTGGGAGAGGCTGTAAAGCCTAATGCTGTGTTGAGTGAGGCTTCTTACCCAACAGACCAGCCTGATGATAAGTACCTGCGGGGAAGAATTGTGCTGGTTTTGTGACATGCAGGTTTCTGCTGTCTTAGTGAGAAAAGCAATAGGTCACTTTTGTCTTGAACATGGAGGATAGGCCTATTTTTGTGTACTTTAGCCTTTCTGTTGTTCCAGAAGTAAAGCCATGAAATTTTGTCCATTTTGCTTTTTTGTGCCTGGAATAGGCAGAACCCAGGCCAGCTGCTTCAATGGTTGGGTGGTAGCTAACATTTATTTAGAAAACTGGAACATGTTTTGCAGAACAAATAAAAGATAGTACGGGTCTGGTCTGCTCTAAGCCTTGATTTACAGAGGAGCTCAAGGAGCTTATTGCTGTCACTCCCTGAAGCTGGCGGAACAGATGCAGGCTGTAATGCTGCGGTGATAAATAGGTGGGTACCTAGCCTAGGCCCAGACTAACTTCTGGAGGATCTCACTCCTCCTGACAAAGAGAAGTGCTGTGGCACATCTGTTACTTCCAGGCTATGTGACCTCATCTAAGGTAAAGGGCCTTGATTCTATGCCTGTGTGTGACCAATGTACAACATTGCTAGAAAAAAAATGAAGCCTTTTTAGTGAGACTCGGTGGGCTGCTCTGATTTACATCACAGAACCCAGCACCCTGTGACTGGTGACACTGAAGGTGGTGGGTTAAAGCCACCTCTGTCCATGGACTTAAGACATACATAGACTACAGCCAAGGTCTATCCCTCTCTCTGATAACTATCCACTTTTATGGGACTATGAACTTTGAGTCCAATTTAACATTATATAGTAATATTCTGTGGCAGCTGAGATCCTACCTTCATCACTCTCATCCTTCTCTCTATCTGATGTATTCTCTGCTGTCTTGGTGAGAAAAGCAATAGGTCGCTTTTGCCTTGAACACGGAGGGCAGACCTACTTTTGTGTATTTTAGCCTTTCTCTTGTTACAAAAGTAAAGCTGTGAAATTTTGTCCATTTTGCCTTTTTGTGCCTGGAATAGGCAGAACCCAGGCCAGCTGCTTCAGTGGTAGGGTGGCCATTCAATGAGAAACATCTACTGCCCTTGAAAGGCAACTGCAATATATTCACTGCATTGAATAACCACCGGTGCATTCCTCACTTGCCAAGCATAATGGGACCTTCAAAAGTAGAAGTTTCACATGACCTTAGCACATATGGCTGACTTGGAGTGCTTGAAAAGAATGACCTCCTATTCATCATAGCAGCTTGTTAACACTCACATCCACTGTTTTGAGGGGTCCTCACCAATATTAACCCACACAAGACCTGGCAGAGAGGTCACACGCAGCTGTGGTGGCTAAGTTTCCACTGCCCCAAAGAAAAGGCTTTTCCTGGGGGCAGCTTTTATCACTACCCCTCCACAGAACTGGCATAGGCTCGGGCACAGCCAGCAGCCAGCTAAGCAGCAGAAGAAACCAGGAGAATGTTTTACCTGCAGATAACTATGGGGCAACCATCACAAGTGCAAAGGAATACATACTGTTTTCCTCTGTTACTCAGTATTTACTTATAACCTCCATATTTTATTCATGAATTTTACAATTCCAAATATAATGAAACAGTTAGAGTACTTTATTACAAAGCTTATAAAATAATTAAATATTACACTTATAATTTTTGCCCTTTGTTTTTTTTTTTTTTTACACCATAATTCATATTTTGTGACACTACCTTTTTTTTTTCCTCAGTTGTCACTTAAGGAAGTGAGCAAAGAAAATATAAAGGAAAAGCTATGCATTAATAAATTAATTATTTTACATAAAATAATAAAAAGGACACAATTATAAAAACAAACCCCACCCCCACCCCCCTTGTAGTTTTCCTAGGGAAAAGAAAAGAAGGGTTATAATTACACAATGTCCACTGTCAAGACAGAGCAGTGTAGGCTGAGATATGTTTCCAATCACTGTTTCATTAAAGTATCGCAGAATTCATGGTTTTCATTTCAACTGCTGCAGAAGGAACTGCTAATTTTAAGTGACCACTGTCTGGCATTAGTGCTGAGCTGGCTAATCCTAGGCTGAAAGGATACTTTAAAAAAGCAGTAAAACTGAACTACATTCATCAAACCAAGTTGTGGGTGGGGTGGAAATGGATAAATATGGTCCTCACAGGCACTGCCCAGAAAATTACAGCAGAACACAGCTCTGTCTCAGGACGGGTTTGGCAGATGGGTTGGGTATTTTTTCAATGCAGAGACTTGGAAAATGGGGGGGGTCATGGATGCCCCCTCCTTGGGGGTGTTCAAGGCCAGGCTGGATGATGCCTTGAGCAACCTGGTTTAGTGGAAGGTGTCCCTGCCCGTGGCAGGGGGGCTGGAACTGGACGATCTTCAAGGTCCTTTCCAATCTAAACCAATCTGTTTAATGTGCAGTGTAACTGAAGAGCTCAGCCTGAGTAGATTACAAATACCATTACGGTTACATTTCTGTCATTTGCTGGTGGAATCTGAACTAAACAGAAGTGTTAGGAAAATGTACAAAAATAGAATTGACTTTTATTTGGTTAGAGTAAATCCTCCACGTTTCTTTTTCATTTTTTTTTCATATAAACTGTATGAATAAATAATGATTTAGAGAGGTTTAGTATGAATTAACAAACTGTAATATTCTTGTTATTCCCTTTGGGTAAGACATGATTCAAAATTTGCAGAGAGAGTTGAGATTAAAAGGAAGACATTCTTCAGTATCTTGGTATTCCAATAACCTAGCTTCTGGAAAAAAAAACAACTACTTTAAAATACCAAGTTTAAATTTAAAAATTACATATCTAAGGAGCTTAGAAAGTTGAAAACATAACCATCGAGCTGAATAATTCTGAGTTCCTTGAGTTAGTTGAAATAGGAAATTGTATTTTACTCGTAACACAGCAATATTAAAACTGCAAATGCTCTAACGCAGGATTATTTCTAGGAATACATTTCAAGTTACTAGTTAACCACCTCTCAGGTTTTACACAAAGCAGAAAATGAATTCTTCAAAACGCTAAGAACAGAGCATGATGCCAAACTTGCTTTTCCAGCAGCAAGTCTAACAGAGAAGCACCATTTATCTTTGTAGTGCACTGGTTACTTCCTGTGGTCACCTGAGTGACACCCACGTTCTCCAGATGGCAGCCAGCTGAAGGTCTTCCTGGGAAAGTGGCAGTGAGCAGCTTCCTTGCCCTGGGCTGAGAGTATCTTAAAAACAGAAAGGACACTTCTGATAGTGAGATCTGTCCTGCTGCCGTGCTGTCACCTTCCTCCTCGAGCACCCAGTTTCTTTTGCTTTGCATTCCGGTAAATAAGCCTGAAAAGGCTTCCTTGCCTGAATTTCTTCCTCATAACATAAGACAGTGCAAAATGACACCTTAAAGAAAGAACTGCCCCTCGTGTCTCCGTGTTCAAGTGAGCCATAGTACCCTGTGCTTTAGTGAGGTCAGCAGATACAGGAAAAAAAAGAAAGATACATTCCTTTTCCAACATCTATCCAACAATTACTGTACCTCAGACACTCCCTCAGAAAAAAGGTCTCTTCCATCAGTGGTTTATGTGGCACCATGTCTTGCCTCCAAGCAAAGTTAATTCCAACATAAATTGAAGAGGAGAATCCCATCACTGAAGGGTTCAGATAACACACTGCTATCAGTTCTTCTTCGTGCATGATTTACAACACTGCTTGCCATAAAATTTGTGGTTACAGACACCATGCTGGGGTACCAGATGACACCAAGTGAAGAAATCCACACAAGAAGGATCATCTGAAGGACAGAAAGCCAAGCAATGCGGTAAGACTGTGTTTTAGCAAGTCTGCAAGTCAGGCAATAGTCATATTAAAAACATGATGGCTGACTCCACTCAAAGAACAGCAACTATGAAGTGGCTTTCATCTCAGAAGTGCTAGCTTCTTTTTTCATTTGGTAAGAGATGCTTAATTTGTTACAACATCAAATCTGTTAACAGATGGAGCTAACATAATTAGAGGGTCAGAAGCTAAGAGAATGAAAATATTTAGAGCACACTTTGAAGTGCAGGAATACACAAGGAAGTTCCATTATAGAGGATAAAAAAAGTCATCTGTGTTTTCAGCTGCAGTTAACAAACAATTGTTCTAAAGGCAGGTCCTTTCCAAATGAGCCTGCTCCATGCTCGATGCCTATTGCTTGTTGCCATCAGCACCTCCAAGCAGTGTTAGCTTGCGGTGTGTGTGTGCATGCACACGAGAAATGCAGAGCCATCTGAGTGCATGGATTCTGCTCCATGCACAATGTGCTCTGCTTTGCATTCCAGCACTCTCTAGACTGACTTATTTCTCTCCATTTGACCATGCAGGGAGCTTAAGAGATCTCTTTTCTTAGACACTTCAGCTAGGTGGCATGCATTAGGACTTCAACTATGCCATGACGGTGAGATCTTAATTAACTGCATGGGGAGAGAGACAGGCTGACAGTGATGAGCTCTGAGAAGCCAAGCATTTAATTACAAACACCAATAAACCTGAATTTTCAGTTCAGATTTGATTTCACTTAAATTTATGTACAGATCATTTGTACGCACAGCGCAGTTACTTCAGAAACATTTCGTAGCTGCTCCTTTCTCCAGTTTTGCACTGGCTGCTTCATGTTTCTTTAAAAGAGCTGAGTGATGATTCACATGGATGATTTATAAAGAAATTCACCATGTCTGAGAGAGCAGCAAGACATTTAAATGAGGTTTAGCAAAATTTATAGCCAAACTGAAATCTCCTGTGAGCATGGGAAAAGATTCCATTCCCCTCTCAGAACTACTGTTTACATGGTCAATAAAAGGAATTTACAAGGAGACAGTGAAGAAAAATCTAGCCACCGTTGTCTGCATTCTCAGATCAGCTAAGCTGAGTCACAGAAGATAAATTCTCCTTCACACAGCACAGACAACTTCCTCATATTCTGGGGGCCAGGAGTCGTTTCCGCCTCTCTTTAGGAATCTCTGCTGATTAGTTGTCACTTCACCTTTTTATCACCCTCAAATTTGTTTGAATGAATAAGAAAATAATTTAATAATCATCTTTTTTAAAAAGATGCCAGTGTATTCCTCATTTTTTTACAACATAAGCCTGTCTGTAAAGAAAGGCTTATTACGTAAAGAAAATGCTGTCCACGAATGAACAGTTGTCCAGGAAGAGTCTCCTGCACTGGAGACATTCAAAACCCACCTGAATGTGTTCCTGTGTGACCTGCTCTAGGTGGTCCTGCTTTGGCAGAGTTGTTGGACTCGGTGATCTTTTGAGGTCCCTTCCAATCGCTAACGTTCTGTGATTCTGTGAAGCTGGGCTCAGCTGCAGCCTTCCCACTCCACAGCATTGCCTTTCTCTTCTGAACTAAGTGCCAGCAGGGATACAACTAGGAGTTCAGCACCAGCTTCCACCTTACTTCACCTACTGTCCACCAGACAGAATTTGCTGCTGGAAGGACCCGAAGTAGACACCAGATGGAAAACATGCCCAGCATAAAGTGAGGCAGGCCAGTCTAAGCCAGGGAGAAACTCTCCTGCCACAGAAGGGTAAATGTTGCTTGGACATGATGGCCTTAAAGTTTTCTTTCTATCAATAACAATGACCTGATTCTGTGATTATCACAGACTGACCCCTCTCCATTTCCTTCTTCCTTAGGGAAAGGTTTTGTGACAGCTTAGGTCGACATTACAGCTGGGCAAGGAGACTAATCCTGTGGGGGGGTTTTATGCACCCTTGCATTGCTTCTCCACAGGCTATGATTTCAAATGAGAGAAAA
The DNA here is from genome assembly GCA_013396675.1 of Eubucco bourcierii. Taxonomy (NCBI): domain Eukaryota; kingdom Metazoa; phylum Chordata; class Aves; order Piciformes; family Ramphastidae; genus Eubucco; species Eubucco bourcierii. The sequence goes on from VWZE01012799.1 coordinate 9,835, forward strand.
TTTAGACTGCACGTCAAGAACAAGTTGTGCACCCTGAGGGTGGTGGAGCATTGCAATAGGTTGCCCAGGGCAGTGATTGCGGCCCCATCTCTAGAGATATTCAAGGCCAGGCTTGGCAATGCTCTGAGCAGCCTGATCTAGTTGAGGATGTCCCTGCTGACCTCAGGGACACTGGACTGGATAGCCTTTGGTCCCTTCCAACCCAGATTGTTCTACAATTTTCAAAAATTCTGAATCACTTTTTTAAAAAAGCCCTGAGAAGCACTGAGGAGGCAACAGGAACAAATCTTTGTGCCCCTGTTGAAGACTGGAGTGCAGTGCTCACATTACAGAAGTATGGCCCAAAACTCTACTCTTGGGACCTAATCCAAAGACTGCTGGAATGAGCACAAAGAGTCCCACAGACTTCAATGGACGTGGATCAGGCTGTGGGTTCCTTCCTTGTGTTTACTTAAGTATTTATATGTTGTTTAAATTTTCATTCATTTTAAGCAGTTGGATTTAGTAGGAGTTACGGTGACCGTAACTGCAGCTAACAAGGGGAGGGAAATGACCCAGTTAGGCTAGGAAAGTGTGCAAACTCTCCCTGAAACATTAGTTTCTTGACTGTGATCACTGAGCTGGAGCTGCATGGCTGATAATAGAGATTGATTTGCTTCAGTGTGATTCCAGCACAGCTGGTTCCCTCTCTTTTTGCTGGTTTAGACAGAAAGTTAGAGAGCAGTGAAGAGATAATTGATCTCTGGAGCCTGACGACCCAGTTATAATAAAGGGGAAAGGGCTCCTGCAGATGTGGGGAGAGAGAGAAACAGGCCAAGGCCCAAATTAATAACAGACATTATTTCAGACATGAAATATAGCAGAGGAAGGCAGGGGTGAAAGAAAAGTGCTTGCTATATCGTGACAGAAAAGGACATAATACAGAAACTCCAGAGTACAGCAGAGCTTTTTAGGAAGGTTAATTTGATGTGTTAAGAACATTTAGTTATAAAAACAGCAGAACTATTTACTTATCCCTTTTAGGACCATTGCAGCTCTATAGCCTTGTTTGGATTCAGGTCTCCTGATAGATCAGTTTGATACTCTACATGTCCTGAGTGGATGAAGCAGAGTGGTCTGTTAACACATGACTGAGTTTACAGGGTTTCTGTGCACAGCCTATGCCAGGAATCTCTGCAGAGGAGGGGTGCTTGGCTAATGTCAATTTGCAAGATGCAGGGCCAGAGCTTGACCTTTGCTCCCAACTCCGCTGCCACCTTTTTCTCTTGCAGTCTGGCCAAGGTTTTATAGAGGTTACTTTCAGCTCCCAGTTTTAAATTGGTAACAAGACAGCATATGGGACTTTGAGAGTTACTGTTTAGAGTGCTTTAACACTATACGGGACAAGCCTGGGCCTCCAGCAGCTTTACTCCTGCTGTTAAGGAGGAGTCACAAACTGTAAACAGCCTGCAAGCAAATAAATGGGATGGGGCTAATGTCTGTGGTGGGTCTGAGAGAGCTCCCTTCAAAACCTCCTGCTCCCCTGGAACTGCAAAACACACTGAAGAGGTGCAGAGGAGTAGAGAAGACATCCAAGTGGGGACAGAGCTTAATTTCACGTTCCTTGACTGCATGCCATACTCTGATCAGAAGCAGCAAGACAAGAACATTCTGGACAAAGCATTTTTGGACTCCCAGGATATGGGTGCAATTTGAAGCTTGGGCTGACTTCAAAAGACTAAAACCAAGTGGCAAATTCTCATGGCTTAGCTCTAAAGTTGGCATTTTTCATCAAACAACAGTATCAGCATAGGATGCTTCTGTGTTAATTAACAAGATGATACAAAGATGCAGCTTAGCAGCACACGGCGTAATTTTTTTATATACTCAGAAAAACCCCCATATCCCTGGTTTTGTTTTATTTTTATGTCAGTTATTTTCTCAGGCCTGCTTTAAGAGAGTTCCCTTTGAGAAGAGAGATTTGCAGCATCAAAGAGTAACTAAATCTGTAAAGCCTGGGGAAAAAATCATTTGAAAGAAGATGCCAAATACTAATCTTCAGTGAGTGTAAGTGTAAGAGGTGACTTTTACTGGATACTGAGTTCTAAGTAACCAACTCTGCTGCTGCATTTGAGGCTGAGTTTTACCTCTTTTGACGGGGACTGGGCAGAAGTTGGTGTTGCAGGCTCTCAGGACTGCTGGTTTCTGGTGGGGCAAGCACCCAGCAGCTGGCCTGCCTTGGCGCAGGCACTGAACGCTCCGAGTCTGCACTCCGCCTCCACAGGTCACTGTACACTGTAGAGAAGAACAAAGGTAAAGCTACCTCTCTACTGGACTGTCTGGAAGCCCACAAAAGCCAAGGGAGTAACTTTCGAGGGCTTTGGATGAGCCTTTCAAAGTGAGAGAGGTCAGGATTGTCTGTGTGGCTATTCAGTGAGCTCCATCAGGACCAGTTTCTCAGAGATGTGTGCATCTGTCCTGCCTTCCAAAAGCTTGGTTATTTAAGGACTCAGCTGAAAATCTGCTTCCTTACTTAGGCATCGAGACAGAAACTGAAAACCTGTTCCTGATTGTCTGCACTGATTTCGTCTGAACTCTGAGCCTCTGGACCCAATGCTGCTGTCTGAGCAGAGATAAAACTCCCGCTGGGAGCATAATTGCAGCAGTATCTGGGGAAAAGCACTATGCATTTGGAGGAAGATCTATGAAGTATTTTTAAAGGAGTAAGCCTTTTACTTGTATGTGTTTCATGAAAAGTTGTCTTTAAGATAAATGTGACCGTTTTCATCTGATTACAATTGTCAGGCATACATCGTTTCATGGAAACGTTCCTAAATGAGTGTGTGTCTCATTGATAAGCGACTCGTAAAGTAGATAAGTTCCAGAAATACAGAAGCTTGTTTGCAAGAATGCAGAAACAAATGCAGACTGATCTCATAATTAATCATAGCATTTAGGGAATTCCAGGCAATCTGTAGGGATGCTCCAGTATGTTGTGTCTATAGATATGTAACGGTTCAACCACAGTGCAGTCCGAGGAAGACTGAGAACAAAGTGTTGGGCAAAGCGTGGAATGTGGTGCCTCTCAAGCATGAAGAACACTTTTAGGTGGCATTCTTTGGTTTCAGGACAAAGAAATGAGCTGCACCAGAATACATGATAGATGTGGACCAGCTGCATCATGTTTCAGTGGCTGAGTGGTGCGACCATCTTTAGGGAACGGCTACATGCCTGCAGACTGTTAGCACTGGAAACATCTCCATATCATCAGACATTTGACTACAGCACAATGTTAAGACAGGAGCTAGCTTTAAGCTGGGTAGCTTGGACTCTCATTGCCATAGGCACAGTGGCATGGTCTTCAGCATTTTATGCTTGCCAGGTGTTGGTGCCACTCCAGCTCCTGTTCTTTCCGTGTGAGATGATCCAGCAGCTTTTCTAGGTCTGGTGCTCTCTAAACTCCACACTGCAACTTCACCTTCTAATTACAGTGGAAACACTGCCTAACAGTCAGCAGTCGCACTGCAGTTGTTTTGTTCTTTAATGCTGTCCAGTGAAAAGCACTAGGGGATGCTCCCTGAGCTACTAAGCAGAGAAACTCAGTCCTTTGGTACATTTTCTAAAAGCTGAGCCATGAAATAGTGCTGGAGACAGTGCAAGTCAGGACAAGGGGAGAGAGGAGAGAAAGTTTCCTGCTCCTACCTGCTGCCAGGGTGAGGAATACCAGCCAGACACCATGTTATACAAGGGCTGTGATGGGCAGGCCCCCTTGTTACAAGCTTCTTCTAGGTCGATGTTTGGTTTCTTGATATTTCTGCATCTTCTCTGAGGGAAGGTGATCAATTTCCCGTGGACGCTTTTCTCACCACATTTGAGTTCTCGCTTTTGTGTACCTGGCCCACAGGAGGCTGAGCACTGCAAAGGCAAAGTACACGCCTGAAATCTACAGAAGAAACACATCAGATAATGTGCTGTGTGTGACAGGCCCCAGTGATGTGAAGCTACACCAACATTATGTAACTAAACCCACAAAGCCCATGTTCTGTAATGTGCAAACTGAAATACAAACCCAGCCCAGTGAAATCCTGACAGAGACATCAGGGTACATCTGACCACATCTGGATGTAAAGAACTGTCTTGTCTTGAGAAGCTGATTTTCAAATGGTTGCTCAGCTTACTTTCCCCTGGGTGGTTTGTGTGTGTCAGTGTTTCCAAGAGCAGCAAAGGCGGCAGTAAGCCATGTAGCTGCAGCACTTTACCTCACTCCAGGCGGAAATCACCCACTGGAGACGGTCATTTTTGGGGCAGCGTCCTAGCACACAGGTCTGCTGGGATTCAGGTTTATTGTCTCTGCTGCACATACTTTCAGGCAGGATTTTAACCTTGGGAGAACCTGTACTTTTGCAGTAGACATCCCGTTTCTTAACGCCTCTCCCACAAGTCTTGGAGCACTGCGATGGAAAGAAATATTCCTTTGAACTAGAGGCAATGAAAACTGGTATGATTTGTATTTTATAGCAGAGCTGTGTAGCCATCATAGTAGAAGTAACCTTGAGATGCCAGTGGTAAACAGCTACCAGTAACATCTGTGTGTCACTTCTAAAACATTGCTCTCAGTGCTTTCTTAATGTAAACTGTGAACTCTGCAGCCCCCCTGCAGAGCAGATAAGTAATATCTTTCTTCCGTAGATGAGGTAAGTTGGGCTTGTGAGTAACATGCTTTCTCCCCTGGACAGCACAGTTGAAAGCTGCTCCTAACTTCCCACTGCACAATTTCCCACAGCAAGATCTTCCCAGTTATTTGTTATTTTGTCCTCACCTTGGCCTAGAGGGATCAGATAGAGGCAGAGAGAACTACCCAGAGAAGCTTTATGTAACTCTTTCATCAAACGAATCTCACTACAAGACAGGATCTGATACAGACAATGGGTAAGATATCTGAATAGATATTTTGATTGCCAAGACTCCAACTGAAGCTTAGGACAAGTCACTAGTGAATAAATACACACTGCTGAACTCTGCTTCACAAAATAGATATTCTATAGTTTTCATTACCTTAGCACACAAGAAAATGCATGAAGGAGCCATTTCTGATGAAATGAAGAAATAAACAGCCCTGAAACGACGCTGCTGGCTTTCTGCCTTGCTGCATCCTCCTCTAACGGTCCTTCTTTTTACTAGTAACTAAGGGGCACACTTCAAGGCAGAATCTTGCACTGTCCCTGTGCATACTGAATCCCAACTTTTGAGATTCCAAGAAAGCGGAGAAGTATCTGTATGCTCAAAATCCCTGGGTTTACTCTTTCACCCAAACAAACAAAAATCTCTTCCCATTTAAAATGGCTCTGATTCGTGTGCAGAGGTTGTGTATTTTACATATTTTTTCCTCTTAATTCCTTTGAGCTTGTGATCTGGCAGCTTTCAGCTACATCTTCAAATCTTCACTGACTCGTTCAACAGGCCTGCCCGCTGCATTTCAGCAGGACCTGTGAACTTCGTTTTCACAGGCTGATTTGAAAATCCCCACTTGAATTGTACACCTCCTAATGAGGTGGGAAATAGATGGGCTTTGAATGCATTTTTGTTTTTTTTAATGTTAGAGAAAGGGAAATTTAAAAATGTGAATGCCTTTAAAGCCTTTGTTCTTCCTTTTAAAGTATTTAATGGGCATACCTGCTTTTTATACTCTCCTGCCACGGTAAGGTTTCCTGCATGTACACTGGAAGAAAGTTTCTTTGTGAGTGTTCAAACTTGAACTATTGAGTAGCTACTTGTCTGTCATGGCACAATACAGAGCACTCCCTGGAGAGGCAGTTTGAGCTTCTCAGCTGGGAATGCCTAGGTCAGAATGGTCTGAAGAGCAGCAGTACCAAAAGCGTGGACAGAAGAAACAGATTTCTCAGTGACTTTAAATCTGCCTCGAATCTCACTAAATGCAGATGGAAAATGAAAAATAATGTCATCCCTTTTGCTATGTGTAGTGTCAGCTCTCCTTTACATCCCAGATTTGCCAGTACTGCATTTATCCTGCACTAATAGTTCACACCAGCATCAGGAGTGAAAGAAAGGGCAGAGCAGAGTTTTTCATGTGTGTGTTTTTTAGCTGAGGCTGGTTTGATGTCAGGCAGGTTTGTGAAGCAGGGTGTGTGCAGGCAGGAATCTGCCCAGGGGCTTTTTGCCCCTCATGGCAATTAACTGCAGCAGTACCCTACCTGCAGCAGAACAGTTACTCTAACAAAGGCAGAAGTAGAGAGGTGATTGGCGAACGTGTAAATCACAAATGTGAACTGTGGGGTGATACATGTGTGTACATCAGTATGCAACTCTAACCCCAAATACTTCTTTGTGCCTTGTCTGCCTGTCCTCTTTGAGAGAAGTTAATATTACTGTGGGAAGTAATCATGGAGTGGGGTGAATGGTTTTGAAGGATTCACAGAGCCTTAAGTTATGAAACCACAAAAAAAAAAAAAGATCCATCTCTTTGTATATACAAAAAGGCTACCACATGTCCACTTCTGGCAAGCCTTCCTGTCTGAGCACTTGGGAAGCATGGTAAAATATGTGACAGTTTGTTATTTTCATGGCTAGAGCCACTAGCAAAGTACTCTTTTGCACTAAGGTTGGACTACTCTTCTTTTACAGCAGAGATTTTGTCAGTATTTTCATTGTGCCAGCAGACAGAAATGGAAGTTTTTCTTTAGATTACCTGAGACCATAGGCCAGGGCTCCATTCAGGTGGGCAGTCCTGACTATTGCACAACTGCACCTGGGTGGGAGTGCTGACAGGACAGAGGGAATGGGCCACGACCTCCTCTCTTTGGAAAGCTCTTCTCTGCACACACTGAATGAGACGACTTTGCTGCCCTCCTCCACAGGATTTGCTGCATGCACTCCATTCACCTGCTGACCAACTTAAAGGAGAAAAATGGATGTTAAAAACACAGGAGTCCAACAAGCGTTATAAACCCAGTGCACAGGAGCCACCTATCAAATGGGAATTACTCAGGGTTTATCAGTTCCAGCAATCAAAACCCTGCAGTTACATAATCTATCTTCAAAGCATGAAGCATTTTGCTAGGGATGAAATCCAAGTCACACAACTAGAAAAACTAGTATTACTTCTTTGCAGTTACCATCTATCTACCAGAACCAGCTTGCCTATGAACCCGACCTGGAATCTGGAATTCTGCAGGGACTGAGAGAGATTTGCTGCTGTTGAGACTGGTGGAGCATCTAGAGGATCTGAGGGTCTGGCTAACAAATAACCATTGCTTCTAACCACATCTGAAAATCTCTTCAATAAAAACAGGAAACAAAAGCTTCTTTCCCAAGAATGATAAGATGATCGTTTTGTCACTTACACTGCTGAAGGAACCTCCAAAGAGCCTAACAGACCAAGGGCTGAAGGAAGAAGCTGTACAGAGGGAGGTCTGTAAATCAATCAGGTTCAGTTATTGGAAAGTTCTGCCTTTGTTACTACATGTTTTCTTTTTTACATGTCTCTCAGAAAAGATGGCATAGCCAGGAAAGAACGGGGTCAGTTTGGCTGAGCGTGTGCCTCCTGGCGCATCTGTGCACAGACACACGGAGAGGGAAATGAATGCTGGCAAGCTGCTGTCCAGTGGTATTCATGTCAAAGCTTACTGGCCTATAGTCACAAAAAAGAGCTTGCTTGCTAAAACCAGCCCTTGTGTCATCAGCATTGCCAGGATTTAAATGTCCTCAGACTAATAAATTTGGCAGACAGACGATGCAGAATCTAAATACAACAGAAGAACTTTAAGAAGCAAAAGCTGTTGGGTAGATCCATACTCCAGTCGCAGGCATGCCTCAGTTATGCATCATCTCACTGAAGTTACCCAACGTCTGAAGAATTATTGCCAATTGCTCAGGATAAAGTCAGCTTGGAAATGTCCATAGCTGCTTCTTGTTTCTATAACTGCAGCACTGAGAGGGTCCCCAGCCTTTGTGGAGCGTTTGCAAACCCACCACTTTTGTCTTTGTCCTCAAAAGCTTACAACCTGACACCTGAAGTAACAACTAGGCAGGAAAACAGAAGTGGAGAAACAAAGTAAACTATGACTGAGTAAATGATTGCTCAAGTTGAGAACTCTTATTCAAGTACCCAGCATTGAAATGAAACTGGCTATTTTAAAATAGCAGTTTAAACAAATTTATAAATCATTTCTGCCACAGAAAGGCTCTGATCTCAAATCTGATGCCTTGGCCCATTCTGCTTCTGTAGCTTCTCGCAGCGCCAGTCCTGTGGGCATTGCAATAGCTGCTTACGTACACTTTTGATGGCAAGAAAGCTCCTTTCTTTCCCTTTTCTTACTGTGTGAAGGATGAACAGCAGCCCATTTGCCTGTCTGTTCACATCTGCCTGAAAACAAAGCTGATTTTAATTTGCAAAAAAATGTATAAAAAGCTCATTTTGAAACAAAAAAAAAAAAATCCCTTTGGGAACAGAAGAAATCCCAACTCTCAGTCTAGTAACTTCAGTAACTGCCAAAAGTAGTGGGAAATATTAAAAGCACTAATTTAAGGACAAAGAAATACTAATGTGAAAAGTCAGTAGTTATGTAATTCCAGAGCACGTCAGAAGTTTTCTTTTTGTCTGATTTATAAATATTTGGACTGTTGCAATACAAACTTCTGGAAGAAAAAAAAAAAAAAAAAGTTGTAGTTTTATCCATTTTACAACTTTTAATTAGTTTGCCTTGATGTTTCTGACAACAGTGATTGATAGAGTAACCCGAAGTGTTCATGCTAAGAGTTTATTCACTCTAAGTGCTTAGAAGGTTCCCCTCTTCACAGAGGACAGGGCAATAAACCTACTTCAACGTCCTCTAGTAAACTGCCCTTTTCCAAGATTATCTGGGCTGTGCTCCAAGAGTATCTTTCATTAGCTCAAATAACTAAATAATTATGACCAGATTTGGCAGCTCTGAAATCCAACAACAACAGTGTGCAGCACTGATGCCTTTCTGTGTTTTCACTGTTGGGATGGTGGTTTGCTCCTACTCAGGCTAACAACTCTTTGTTCTTACGCAGTAATTGTTCCTCACCGACCTTTGTAAGTCTGGAGCCTCTTTCATGTCACAGAACTGACAGGCTCCTGTCACACCTCTTATTCACCTCCTTCCCTTCCTATTACACCTACTGTGTTTGGGTTTGCTTTATTTGCTGGCTGTTGAGCATTTGTTGGTTCCTCCATGGTATTTCTTAATACTACTTTTTCTTTTTTGTTGTTATTTTGGCAGTCTCAGTTTTATGGCAGATATTAAATGCTGTGATTTTTCTGGGCAGATTCCTCAGCAGATATTCTGGCATAGTTTCACTCAGCTGAATAGCAGCAATCTGTTAATTTTAGACATAGTCCTACATGTAGAACCTCCATACATTAATATATACTAAGGATTTTAAGAACAATTAAATTCGTGAGGTGAGTTGTTTTTCCCCAGAGGTGGATTTAGGCTTCTGTGGTTTTTCTTTTTGTACTTTTTTAAGGGTTCAAGTCATGAACTGTGCTTTGAAGTAGTAAAATTAAGATTATCAGGTCAAGTCCAGAATATAAACATTGCACTGAGTGTCAGATTGGATATTCAGTATTTTCAGTGATATGTGCATCAGTGGATGCTCAAGAAACTTTGGAGTCTCTGGTTAACAGAAATGGAAATGTTGTGTGTGTGTGTTCAGTAGAAATGAATAAAATTTTGGTGAAGCTTTAGAGCATAATGATGCCACATCAAAACAAAGGTAAGCACAAACTGCTCTGCAAGACCCCAGGGAACGTCACAGCCAATACACTTCCGTGTACATGGTACTGAGTTCATTGGATAAAAATAGTTCTGGCAGGAGATAAGTTGCATATGAAAAGATTTGATTTAGCTACAAAGATTACCTAAAATTGGTATTGAGAAAATCATGTGGCTAAATGCAATCAAAAGAAACTGCTGAAGCAGGACCACAGGGCTCTCGTGTCAGATGGTTCCATTATATAAACCTTATCTCCATCCTTTTGTGGTCACAGGCTGTAATTTGCCATTTGGATTTTGTCTACTCTTCTGTCATCCTTAGATTTTGCAGGAAATTCCAAACTATTACTGGGCTATTTTTCAGTATGTTCAACATACTGCAAACTATGGATTTTTAAGTCAAAACAAAGCCACCACAGAACATACATCTTGTGCTCGGCCTCATCATCCTCTTCTGGGTTGGAGGAAATGAGGAATGCTTCCTATTAAACTTCCCCAAATGTGCTGTTCTATGAAGCAGGGCAGCAAACTCAGCCAGTTGGTTTTATCACTGCAGACTAAAACCAGCAGATGACACCAGGCTGACAGTTTCCCTCCATTTCCTCTGCCGCCTTCTGCCTGGGCACTTCGCACTTCAGTGCATCTTCAGCTGGTTTTTCTCTCCAAAGAAACACTCTGAATTTTTCAACATAGTGCTTCAGAACACCTCCTGTTCTGGAGGTCAAAATGTCCTGTCCAACACAGTAGAGCTTTTCTGACCTTTGGTGTAAAATTGAAGTCACGTTAAAGTTGCAAAGTCAGGAATCCAACAGTGAAAACTCAACAACCAGCAGAAGAAAGATGGGCAATGTGTCCTTAAATCTACCATTTCTATTCTAAGCCACATAATACTGTCTTTAATTATATGAGCACACAACATTTTTTTTCCAAAGGACCCCTCCTACAGCTCCTATAAATCAGCATAACTCCCTTGCATGCAGAGGAGCTCAATTGATTCAGGTCAGCTGGATTCTAACTGCTGATCTGTCTGTCGGTGTCTTCCTTTGCATCTCATCTTTCTTATGTCTTTTAGGAAATCAGATTGTTCACATAGGAAGTGTCTCACTATTTATTTTTGTGGGCACCAGGAGCATTGCTGACGATTTATTTGGTTTAGATAGTCCTCTTCTCGGGCTCAGAATGCTCTGTGGGACATTTTGTCCAAAAATTACTGATTACACTTCACCAGATTCTTTTAACCTAATCTAATATGTGGAATCTGAGTCATGGGGCCAAGCTTCCACGCGGGGAGTAGCACTTTACTCAGGAAATGGTCTTATTGATTCAAGGTGAGTAAAGGTGGCAGAACAGGCCTCTAAGTAACTTAGATTTACTCAATGTCACATAGCTAACCCCAGCATGGTGACAGAGCTGCAAGCAATCCTCAGGAGGTCCTGCTTAGCAACACCAGAAATACCTTCCTCTGTTGTTATCCTTGGGCAGAAGCCTACACAACGGTTTTGAACAATTGCTGCTTTACCTCACAGAATAAAAGTGAGTTCCTCTATCAGCCTATACAATCCTCTAGGCCTGTTGGAGAGGACTTCTTTCATGGCAAACAGAGTCAAAAGGCACAGGCAGAAGGTGCAAAAGTAAAGAGAACTTACTATGCCGGGCAGGGATTAGCATTGCAGAGCTTTATCTCGGTTAAAGGCTTCATCCTTGGGCCACACAAGGAGGAATTAACTCGTGTTCGATGATCTTCTAAACAAATGGCTTTTGCTGTAAGGTGTCCTATGGCAGTATCAGGAAAAGAAAATACAATCAACTAAAAGTTTGCTTAAAAAAAAAAAAATAGTAGAGAAGAATTTTAACTAAACAAGTCCAAGCTCATCCTTGGTCCATTTCCACCAATCTGAACTAAGTAATTTGGCAATGTGTTCTTAAGATTAATTTCCTTCTGTGTAACACAGCTACTGTTGAAACCAGATGAAACGTTTTAATTAAAAGCACCATACTTGCAGAATCATCCCCCAGCAAAAAAATCAGCAGTTTTTCAAATCCTGATTCCCTACAGGCAGTAGCAGTGCTTGCTTAGAGCTCTCCCCATGCACTGGCAAACTGCAACAAAACATTCTGCAGCTTTTGACAGGAAAAGACCTTTGCAGACTTTAGAATTCTGCAGGTTCCCGAACATGAACTCTAGCCAGCATCAACAGCAGGACAGACCACAGACAGGATTACAGATGCCTTAAAAGATGAAGTGATTTGATACTTTGCTATTTAATTGAGATGTGTCATTCACCTCACACACGGTTCATCTGGCATAGCAAGGCACATTTGCAAACATGATTGTTTCCATCATCTTTATATCCATGCTGCAAGCTTCATTTGTTTTACAGGGAAGAAAGAAAAATGCACGTGTTGTATTTTATGTCTGCAGTGCTCCTGGTGGGTTTTCTTCCATAAACAATTTGCTGAGATGCTGCAAAGTCTGACAACGTGCTAGCAAGGTAGCCCTAAATTTCACCTGGGCTTTTTTAGCCAACACAGGAGCACAGCATGGCATTCCCTTGTTACCCAGCCCTGTTCTTTGGTATTAAAGACGACTGTGTCATACAGTCTGATTTATATGGCCTCTAAAATTTTAATTCTCAATTATTTTTGTAGGACTTCCCACATGCTCCTTTTTTGCTTTCAGTGACAGAACACCAGGATATAAAAAAACCCCAGATGTAATAGATGGTCTGCACAAAGCAAATACCTAAGCTAATAAGAAATATTTAAGTTAGAGAAAATGTCAAACTGTGACCTGTCAGCACTCAAATATTTGTAATTAAACAGTGCGAAGATCACGGTGCAACAGCCAGTAGAGGTCTTGATAATATTTTAGTGTTCAGTTACTCTCTACAGACAAGATAAATGCTACTAATTATTTGGTATCTTTCTATGTTCCCAAATCACAACAACAACAAAGCACATTCCCACCTTGCTTCAACAGCAAGATATCAAATGCACACAGTGTGACCATGCTGTGACATGAATTGAGGCCGGAATGACTTTTTTCTCACTATGAAGGAAGTATGAAGGTACTTCACTTTCAAGCTGTCCCACATCAGCCCAAGGACTCAGTGTAACCCCCTGCATGTATTGACATACATCTGCAAAATCAAAGGAATGTTTGGGATGTTTTAAAAAGTGAAAACTAAGAGGATTAGCAATTGGGAAGTTACCTACCACCACCACAGGTAGCTGAGCACTCTGACTGCACCGTCACCCAGGAGTAGCTTTGCTTTTTGACAGATGTCTTGCTTTCATTGTTGGTCTTGGGAAATGTATATTCCCAAACAATCCCAGGATTTTTGCCTTGTAACAGGATCTATAAAGGGGTTTGTTTAGAAAAATAAAAGGGAGGGGGTACAGAAAGGGATTCTGTCATTCTGAAGAAAGGTGAACTAAACATGTTACACACGTCGGATATTTATACACCCCGTGCTTGTGACAGAGTTTGCAGACCTCATTTTCCAGTAAGCTAAAAAGCATCTGAGTAACTCCTAACCACCAATGCATTTGCTTGGCCTAACACCTGCAGGGCATGTAAGAGAAAAGTGCAGAAACACAGAGCTCAGCATAATGCCTCTTTAAATCAGAAGGCATTTGACTAGATTGGTGAAGCAGAAATGCCTCCAGTAGATGTGCAAGATCATCCAAAGCCTTGGTAATGCAATATTAGTCACTGCCCCTGCCCCAGCTCTCAGTGCTCTGCACCTGCAGCCAGCCCTAACCAAGTCAGTCCCTATGCTCACTGGGGGCTCACTGGCAGGTGCTGGATTTTGCCTGTGGCAGTACGTTGGATGGATTGAGGATCTGGGGTGGGGGAAATTTCCTCTCTCTTTCTTCCTTGGCTGCTCATCACTATTTGATGTAAATGTTTTAGAAGACTTAACAGCCCCTTCAGCTGAAGGAAAATGTCTCTTCCATACAAACTTTTAAGGAAGCCGTCTGAGTGCTGACAGTAAAAAGTCATACTCTGTTAAAAGAGCTGTTCCACAGTCATGCTGAAACTTGAACCTCAACTCCACAGGCATCACAGGTTTCTACAATGTGTGTTCACTCTACTGTCCTTTAGGCCAAACTCAGACAAATATTCAATGTTCAGAACATGTGCTTCAAGAGAGAATAGGAAGGTTAACTCTACTATGAACTGAGCCATGGAGAATTATTTCTTTTAATTAAATCAATTTCTTTCCTGATTTTTGTTACACACCAGACCTCAAAATACTTTTAATTTGCTTTTACTCACTGGAAGGTCCTATGAGTTCCAAGGTATCAGCACAGACCTAAGCACCTTAGGCATCCACTAAATTATTTTGAGAGTAGCTTTATTTTCTGGCTAATGTACCAACAGTCAAAGTCAGCTTTCCTCTGTCATGGTCCTGGGGGATTCACTTTCCCCCATTTCAGTAGGTGCTCTGTGTTCCTTCAAATGCAGAGGCTGAAATTCTATCTGGCCTTTTGGAAAGTCAAGTGTCAGAAGAGAAGGAGGGGTTTTTTTTAATACCTCAAGGGCTTGTGTAAGGGTTAGCTCTCATCACATTTGATTCTGACAACTGTCATAAAGCTGCAGTATGTCAGTGGCCATATACCCAGTAAAGCTTGAAACCTTTCTAATAAAAATACCCTCAAGTATTAGACTGAACACTTGGCTTCTGAAAGGGCTCTGCTTTGTGATAGGAGAGGCAAGAAGCAGAGCAAATGCATCCTGAACAACATAATACAGAAGGCAGAGGAAGGACAATAAGAAGATAAAGGTGGGCACCGGTTGTACTCCTGTTAGACCTCCTGGTGCTGTAACAGAGTGAAGGGAATGAAGAGCAAATGATCTCAGACAAGTCAGAACAAGACATGTCAGTATCTAGCACTTCAGAAAAGAACTACACAGTGATGCAAGAAACGCAGAACCTCCAGCTGAGGGTAAATCCTGGACCCCAGGCAACTTGGCCATACACACTGGACTGCAGCCTCTTCTCCTGCATTGGAGGGCAGACACACTTGGAACAGGCAAGCTCAACCGCATAGTGAACTTCCTCTCCTTTCCTGGCCACCAGCCAAAACTAGAGTCCCTTCCCACTCTGCACAGTTTAACAAAGCAAGAGCTGCATCATCTTCAGGTCTCACCTCCCAGACCATTCCAGCTGTGTAGAAAAGGGGTAAAATCAAACTCTGGAAAAGTACTGAAGACAGAATATTGCAGGACACAAACCCAGATAGTTCAAAGTGCCTGGCACTCAGCTGAAAAGCAGTATACAGTGTATAACCAGTATATACAGTTCTCACCAGGAATGCAATACTATTGCAAAGTTGCAGTTTTGCCAAAATAATGAGCATATAAAAGTTTTTCTAGTGTATTTTCAAACAGTCATTATGAAGGCCTTCCTTAAGAACCCAATAACTGAAGTCTGCACATATAGCCAAGTTATCAAACCTACAAATTTGGAAAGACCTCCAGTGCTAGTCTACTTAACTGGATGCAATCCAGCATCCTTCCAGCCAACTGGCATTTGCTCCCAAATTTACAGCTGGCAAACAACCTCCTTAAACATTTCCAGTTCCTCAACAGAACTGTTTAACGTCTACCTTTAACACACCAACCACCTGACTTCAGACACAACACTCAGCAGCTCTGACCGCAGGGCGCTGAGTTATAAAATTTACAGCTTCTAGAGTTGGAAACCCACAGACTCTATGGCTGGAAACTGCCAGGGCTATGCTGGAGAAAAAGAGCTGTGCCTTTTGCTTAGGGCACAAAATGTTAAAACAATGGTTAAATTGAATTCTCCTGAGCAAAGACCCTTTTCCTTTTGCTGCTAATTATGATTTCAAAGCTAAACCTATCTATTTTCTACTCTAGCTGTCCATCTGCTCCTTTGTTTGAGATTACAATTTTTTCCCCGTGGCTTGTCCTCTGTTTCCAATACAGTGCTACATTGTTCAGGTCCCGTTTTGAAGGGATCCATCAGCACTGCTTTGTTGTGATTGACTCTGTGCTTTTCAGGTGGTTTTTATTGGAAGACATACATGTGAGGTTACCTGCAACACACCGAATTAAAAAGATACTAATGTAGATGTGACAAACTCCTCTTTCTTCCAAAATATTCTGTCCAATGTATAGAAAAGTGTGCTAATGGCTGACATGAGAAGAGCTAAACCCCCAACCCCTTACCTAACAGATACTTATCACAGAGAGAGAGGCTGAGCACAAAGAAACAGGCAGGTAAAGGAATAGCTGTTGCTTCCCCATGTATCCTGCTTGTATTTCCATCTCCAATGATTCTGCACGTGCATCATTTACAAACTGGGCATAAGCCCAGATTTTTGAATCCCAGCATGCATGGTACTTTTGATCTGAGTCTTCAAACTGCATCTACGTTTCCTGGGTTACTCCCATGCTTTGTAAGGCTTTGGTAATCTCTCTAGGTCAATGTAACAGAGCTAAACTATCTGCAGTCAGCCAGCAAATACCCCATAGTGGCAGGCAGAGAAGTTCATCCCTGTGAAGACTACTACCTGGCTGTGTTGTGCTTGTGAGAGCTGCAGGCTTCACCCACTGTGAGTCTACACACTGTTTAATAAATAAATTGTAACATCTAACATCCTAAGCCAAATTCTGAGCCCTCTGTTCAGTGAAGATTAATTCCAAAGACTTTAATGACTTTACTCTGATTTCAGTAGGACAAACCTAAGCATGCAGCATATGGTGCTTAAGGAAAACTCCGTTCAACAAGTTTTAAAGCAAGACCGTTGTCTTGAATGGGCAGTTATTGTGTGGGAATTTTGACAGGTTCCACGACCACAAACTTCAAAGGAAAGTGAGAGAACATCTTTTTGGAAAGCACCAGTTGAGGAAGTTTCCCATTGGTTGCTTAAGCCAAACCTTAAAACAAAAGGGGCTTTTATCCCCTCAGTATTTCTAAAGTAACTTCAAACACCACCTTAACGCAAAGCTTATGACAAACTATTGTTTCTCAGCAAAGTCCACTAAGGTCATTAAAAGTGAAAAAAAGAACACCAGAGTATCCACCAAAGGTCCTGGATGATCTCATTTCCACTTCAGCTGTTTCAAATTTATCTTACTGTTGTTATTGTGTCTCCATTTTTTTTACTATTCACATGCTAAATGTCCAACCTTGAGGGATAGTGTCCAGTTAATCTCTCCTCACCGAAGGAGAACCCTTTTATCCTCTGGATTGAACCAACATCTGTATCCCATAAGCCCATCTTAGCTCTCTTTAGCTCACTTTCTCTATAGGGGAAATCGGTACAAATTTATCATCTAGTAGCTAACAATACATGCAATGCTTTAGAACTGCAACTTGGCTTTCTCCCAGTGGTAGCTAGATGATCACTAAAGTCATTCCACCTGGCCTCCTTTCTCTTTTTTCCTCCTATTGGTAAAGAGGAAGTGATACACTGTTTTTAATTAGACATATTCCTGCCTTGAAGCTCCCTTCACTTTCTCTTCCCATGAATGTCTGCCTCTTTGCAAAGCATCCTCCCCATCTGTTACTTATTGCTGTCGGAATAAAAGGTTCTTTATTTTTTATTTAACAAAGATTTCACAGTTTCTTGATTCAAAATTTCACCAAGTTTGAGGTAAATTTCAGTGAGGATAGTGATTCTATCTCATCCTGAAAGACTACAGTGCCTTCCCAAATTGTATTTGATTTCTCAATTCAATCAATTCTTCATCCATTTATTAATAGAGTGGAAAAACAAATTATTAAACTCATAGAGATGATCGGAGGGCTGGAACACCTCCCCTGGGGGGACAGGCTGTGAGAGTTGGGGCTGTTCAGCCTGGAGGAGAGCAGGCTCTGGGGAAACCTTAGAGCAGCCTTCCAGTAGCTGAAGGAGGCTACAGGAGAGCTAGAAAGTGACTTTTTACAAGGGTTTGCAGTGACAGGACAAGGTCCAATGGCTTTAGACTAGAGAAAGGCAGATTTAGATTGGACATTAGGAAGAACTTTACTGTGAACACTGGAATAGGCTGCCCAGAGAGGTGATGTAAGCCCCATCCCTGAAGGCATTCAGGGTCAGGCTTTATGGGGCTCTAAGCAACACAATCTAGTCGGGGATGTCCCTGCTGACTGAAGGAGGAGTGGACCAGATGACTGTCAAAGGTCTCTTCCAACCCAATGCACTCTATGTTTTAAAGTTGGGTTTTTGGTCCCTGGTCACACAGTATTTTTCATGCCCACCTAACCATTCAGTTTCTTTTGCCCATTCAGAATCCTTCCCATCATTAAATGAGTCCTGAAGGTAACTGATGATTTCATCAAAGGGATATGAACCTGATGTGAGATGAGTATTGTTAGAGCCTAGTGCTGGCTATGTCACTTGTGCTGCCCTAGCCTCTTCTGGAAACTATTTTCAGCAGTTGGTGGTGCCCACTGGCAGCCCTTATTTGCAAAGCCAGATAAATGAATGATGAATTTACTGCTTGTTTCTCCTCAAGTTAAATATTTTTCAGTTAACAGCAAAACACTGACAAGGTCTTTAAATGGAAAGTGCTGACCTAGGCTTACCTATGACCAAATGACAGATAAATGAGCTGAATATATTCAACTGCATTAAAGGAAAAAAAATCCAACATGTTTCCATTTAAGATGAGACAATTACACTACAGAAAGCGTATTTTTTAAACCTGGTATTAATTTCTGATCCTGGATTGTCATTTAACTGACCCATTTCTGCCCCTCTGCCCACCATCTGTTATTTCATCTGACCACTTTGGGAACTGCCTTCTGAATCCATGATTATTTTTCATTTCATCTTTTATTGATTTCTACAAACTCACAATCACCAGAATATCAATAATTCTAACTGCTGAA
Source organism: Eubucco bourcierii (assembly GCA_013396675.1). NCBI lineage: Eukaryota > Metazoa > Chordata > Aves > Piciformes > Ramphastidae > Eubucco > Eubucco bourcierii. Next base: position 28,442 of record VWZE01012799.1, read on the forward strand.
GAGTACAGACATTGAAAGTCTGAAGGGCACTGTTTTGCTGGTGGTTTGGGGTTTTTTTTTTGCCTTCCCACCATCTGTAAAATTAATTCTTGAGCAATCCAGAAAGGTTTCTGATGAATTCTAAAACCTCATCATGCATTTGGGCTTCCAGTAGTTATGCTCAGGAAATACTACTAGTCCTACACCTCACACTGTACTCCTCCTCCTCAGAAAATGTCTGGCCAATATAGTTTGTATTTTTTCTTCCACAAACTAGAGAAATGACAGACTCACTGTCTTCCTTGGTATAACTCCTTCCCAGAATTGTAGCCATAGAATGTAAACAGAACAAGTGTGTTTATTTCTTGATGCAATTTCAGGGCAAGTAAGAAAAGCACTTTATCATAGAATCATAGAATGGTAAGGTTGGAAGGGACCTCAAGGATCAGCTAGTTCCAACCCCCTGCCATAGGCAGGGACACCTCCCACTAGTACAGCTCACTCAAGGCCTCATCCAATCTGGCCTTGAACACCTCCAGGGAGGGAGCAGCAACAACCTCCCTGGGCAACCTGTGCCAGTGCCTCACCACCCTCACTGGAAAGAACTTCCTCCTAACATCCAGTCTAAATCTCCCCTCTGCCAGTTTAAACCCATTGCCTCTTGTCCTGTCGTTGCAGGACCTTGTAAATAATCCTTCTCCAGCCTTCCTGTAGGCCCCCTTCAGATACTGGAAGGCTACTATCAGGTCTCCTTGAAGCCTTCTCTTCTCCAGGCTTCAGAGCCCCAACTCTCTCAGCTTGTCCTCATAGGAGAGCTGCTCCAGCCCTCTGATCATCTTTGTGGCCTCCTGTGGACCCGCTCCAACACTTCCATGTCCTTCCTGTGCTGAGGGCTCCAGAATTGTACACAGTACTCCAGGTGGGGTCTGACAAGAGCAGAGTAAAGTGGCAGAACGGTCATCTTCTTGTCTCTTACCCTTTTCTGAATGATGCTTAGGACTGTGAAGTCTGATTAAATGATGCCTGCTTAAAAAAAAAAACCCAAACTGATAGAAAACCAGATGCACAGGAACACACTGTCCAGAAATACAACATTCTGCTGAACTGCAAGGCTGAAGTTGTTACAGTGAAGGTGGTGAGGCACTGGCGTAGATTGCCCAGGGAGGTTGTGGTTTGTCCCTCCCTGGAGGTGTTCAAGGCCAGGCTGGGCGAGGCCTTGAGTGAGCTGTACTAGTGGGAGGTGTCCCTGCCTATGGCAGGGGGTTGGAACTGGATGATCCTTGAGGTCCCTTCCAACCTTACCATTCTATGATTCTTTGAAGGAATTTTATGATTTTTTCTTATTTGGGTTTCCTCCTTCTCTCAATACCTGCTTCAGCTGTCTCTTTCAAGACAGTGTTGCAGAGAACAACTGCATTTCAAAGGCCGTGATCGCCTCCAGCACAGACCTGCCAGACCTGTCTGGACCCATACCTGGAGAGCGCTGGTCCCATCCTCTCCTGTGGATGTTGCTCAGGGGACTTGCACAAGCTGAACATTCTGGAGATGAGCAGGCTGCTTTGCATTCAGAGACACAGTCAAAAACCTGGACTGAGTCACCACCCAAATGCCTAGCAAAACTAGGACTCTAAAACTAAACAGGCACGAGATGTGTTAATCTGTCAGATCACTGCAGAATGGCAATAAACACACCCACAAAACCTTGTACTTTCTGCCCACCTGAATAATAAAAGTTCCTGTGCTTATGTGTGCAGTTTATTCAGTTTCTCAATCCCTGCAGTGTGCACTTTTACAAGGCCTTGCTCTGAATTCTTCTGGGGGGGAAAAAAAAAAATTAAAAAATAATGACTCCATTTCTTTTTAGTACAATCTCATTTTAAAATTAAGAAAAAAAAACTAATCTGAAAATTACTTGAGAAGCTGAGGTCTGAACCCTGCAAAGCATTATCTTACTGAAAACTAATTTAACTGGTTAAGAAAAAAAAAAAAAAAAAAAAGCCTGGCAGGACTTTT
>VWZE01012799.1:30566-54684 GCA_013396675.1 Eubucco bourcierii
CTGGCAGGACTTTTATTTTTATTTTTTGATGTTTCCCTGAAAATTAAAACAAAAAGAATCTATAATGTAACATGTTGAAAAACTCTTTTTTTTTTTTTCCCCCTAGTCTTCTATCAGTGCCTGGTATTTATAGTTAAATTTGTTTCATTATCACTGCTGCAAACAGAACTTAAGCAATATGTCTGCTTTCTCATGAAAGCATATTTCTTTAGTTTTCATTGGCATAATTGCTGCTTGGAGTTACTGGGAAATCATAAATAATGCAGCTCTCTGAACAAAAAATTTTGTCTTTTTCTTTCCAAATTCAGCTTGTTGGCTGTTGCTTAAATTATTGAAAGGGAAAAAAAAAAACAAAAACAACCAACCTTCTTAACTACATCTTATACCAATATCTAATTGGGGAATATGTAACTGCAACATTTTCAGTCAATAGAATCTTAGCATATCCAGTGGGGTAGGTATTTCAATAAAAATACAAGGGAAGTTTAAACAAGCTCTCAAAGGAGCAATAGCCTCCAGTTAAATGTTAAACCTTAATAAAACTCTTTAGCATAATTTGATAGGATGAAAATAGAAGTGTTATTTGGCATTAATTTTTTTTTCTTTACTCTGCAAGTATGTGCATGATGTGCAGCCAAGACATCTCACAGGCAATTTATTATTCATACTTCAGCTCTATAATAATAGAGTTCAATCCACTTTGTATTATGACAAATAAGATTCCTGAGAGTTCAGTTGAACACTTCATAGAATGGCTCAGGTTGGAAGGGACTGCAGAGATTATCTACTCCAACCTTCCTGCCAGGGATGCCTCTCAACTAGACGCAGCTGCTTAAGGCCTCATCCATCCTGGCCTTGAACACACCCAGGGAGGAGGCATCCATAACCTATTCCAGAGTCTCACCACCCTTGTACTGAAGAACTTCTTCCTCAGATCCAGTCTAAACCTACTCCCCCTCAGCTTCAAACCATTCCCCCTTGTTCTGTCTCTAGACACCCTCATGAAAAGTCCCTCTGCAGCGTTCCTGTAGGATCCCTTCAGGTAATGGAAGGGAGCTCTAAGGTTTCTTCTTTTGTCTAGGCTGAACACTGCAGCTCCCTCAGCCTACCCTCATAGCAGAGGTACTCCAGCCCTTGGATCATCTTTGTGGCCCTCCTCTGGACCACCTGCAACAGCTCTGTGTCCTTCTCATGATGAGAACACCAGAAATGGATGCAGTGTTTGAGGTGGGGCACTGCATCTAGTATTTAGAAATGTGCTTGTTTCTTTGGACTAAGGCTATTTTGAGATGATTTGCAGACAGGGAAATGTGTCTGTAACTTGTAGACCAAACTCCTCCTTGGTCCAGAGCACCCCTATTAGCACACAGACCCCAAATGAAAAAAAACTTCAAATGAGAAAAAATGTTTTTAAAAGGCACTGCAGTTTGTGATGGTAATTCTAAAACGTCTGTCCTAAAATACTTTAATGTGTTCATGGTCCATGAAGTTCAGTGGTTCTTAAGGGTACGTTTAAGTACATTACTCAGTCAGTAGGAATAGCAGCAAGGCTCTTCAGTATTCCAAACAAACACTGACTGAAGAGTTGTGAAAGTTCAAATAATCCTTGAAGACTGTATTTCATGTCACAGTACTGCTTAGTTTAAGAGAACAAAGCTGAGTCAGGGAGGTGGGATGTAGAGCTCCCAGCTGACAGCTCAACATCTGCAGAGAGCAGTGTCAGTCCTGGGGGGGAGAACCACAGAGGGCTGCCCCCAAGCACAGCTGCAGTACTTGCTCACATGCTCCCCAAGTGCACCCTGGAGAAAGCTGTGATAGTGAGCTGGCCAGAGGGTGGAAGGTGTGGGAAGGAATTGAATAATTTCTGGGGAGGGCTTCTTCCTTCTCACAGGGAAATATTCAGCAAAACAGACAACACAGCTGAGTTACAAAGCCAAAGACCTTCCTAGCATAGCTAACAGGGAGTGAAGACCTTGGAAAAGCAGCCAGAAATGGACTCTCAGATGCTGTGGTACATTTTAAAAGAAAATACAGTAAAAGCAACCTGAAATAAAAAGACTTCTTAGAAGTTTTAGTGGCCAATTTCAAAATTATCACACTGGGACAAACCACTCAGGTACTAAAATACAGTTTCAGCGCAGGACATCCAGCAGAGAGAGCAGGTGATAGAGATTTGACTGGGAAATAAAGATATATCAAATGTGTTATTTCAGATGCTATCACCAATAGAACCAAAGCAACAGGACTTACACTGGAGCCTATGTGTGGCATTTTGACCATCTGTGTTCCAAGCCAGATGTAAAAATGGCTGCGTGCACCTGAAGTTTCCAAAATCCCGTTTGAAACTGCTACCATTCAGCCTTGCCATAAAGTTAGATTTTTTTACATCACTGAGTTTTATTTTGTACCACTTATGGGATGCATTTTTAATCTCAATCACCATTGTGTAGCAACTGAGAAGTAATGAACGTGGTGTGCTTTACACACCTTCCTTTTCACTGAATTTGTGACAGTTTACTAAACTTCAGCTCTTGCTGAAGTGGTGAAAGGCCTCTCAATCTAGCCCGACCACACAATTAAGACTGAAAGCTATCATGACTCAATGCGATTCTTTAATCTTGCTGAAAGCTACAGTGCAGAGCTAAAGCTGTCGTTGCTAATTCTGTAATGGACATCAGGGGAAGAATAAAGAGAAGAAAGCTTACTTCAAAGACCAGCGTCTCATTAGTTGGTCCTGCTGCATACAGACTCTCAGGTTGGTTAAAAGAGCGCTGATAATCGAAAACCGTTCCCGCAAAGGAGAACTTCCCTGGCCAGTCGATGGTCCAATCTCCTGTCAGGTAGTACTTCTTGCCCAGGTTGCGCACCGCAAGGTAGCTGCTGGAGACCTGCAGCTCATGGAGCTGTATGCTGTGTGCTCCTGCTGGAACCGTCACCACAGTGTAGTAGTCTGGAAGGGAAGAAGGAAGCAGCGTTTTTGCAGCTGGCATACAGTTAGGGATGGTTTATCACCGGTGAGCCAGCTTTAAAAGGCTGCATTTTCAAAGATGTTGAAGACAGCTGCTCTGACCCACCAAAGTGACTCCACTTTCGGGAGGAGAGGCCAGCTCTGATTTAACCCCTCCATGCAGCCTGTAATCAGAGTGACTCTGAGGTATTTCAATTCCTGGAATTTTTCTTTGTGATTAAAGACAAGAAAAAGCAAGTTCACCTTAGAAAAATGCAGAACATGTTAGCAGAGGTTTCACTGTAAGTGTTTTACCAAGCCTTCCATGTAGCTCCCTACAGTAGTTGGAGGGTATTGCTTCCATCATGGACCAGGTTTGTGAGGGGAGATGCACTTCCATCACGGACCAGGTTTGTGAGAGGAGATGCACTGGGAGGCAGAAGGCTTTTCTGGAAAGCCCTGTACACTACTGATCACCCTGCTCTCTGCCACTGCACCCTGAGAATGTAGAAATCTCTCATTCTGCACCCACATGAGACACTGTTGACAGTCTCTAGCACACACTGCACACAGTTGATTTTGCAGAGTGTTCAGCTCAGGTTATTTCTCTAGCATTGTACCTCTGGACAAGTATATCCTGAACAATTTCCTGGCCTGTAGACTTTATTATTGACATGTCTTATGATCAACAGTAAATGGATCCTCAAGGAAACACTATCTGCACTTTATGCCTGAGAAAATGCAGCACAGCGAGATTATTTCACAAGAAGCCTGTGACAGTCCACTAAGGAAAAGTCCACCTCCCAGCGAGTGGATCATCCACTGAATCAGCTGGAGAGCTTCCAGGCAGCTTAATTTGAAAATGGACATGGAAATACTGTCATGTTTGGCATAAGGCTGTGGATCGCTTCTTATATCTTCTGCAGTCCCATTCCAGTCAGAGCCGCTGACAGCTAGTTTTTCACTTAAAATCTCTTTTAAGAGGAAATTCACACGTAAAGGGAAAATGTGGCTTAAGAAACAAGAGCAATGTTTGCAAATTAACTAACCAAGACTTATGGTCATAGCTTTCTTGTTACCAAGAAACGGGGGAAATGTGAACTCTCCTGTCGCTCTCCCTGTGATTTTCAGTTCACATCTGGACTTCTAACCACTGCCCTAATGAGCAAGGAGTCATATATATTACATGGGGCTACAGCACAGCAAAGAGTTGATGATCATGTGGAACAGCTTTCCTTACCATTAGCTTTGTGTTGGATCAAGTATTGGCCTTTAAAGAACTTGCACGTTGAATTATCTCCTTTACAAACTCCACAAGCATCCAATACAGCTTTGGAACCAAGTCCACGATCACACCCTACTTGCTGTAACCAAAAAGGCAAAAGTGAAGGACTCGGACACAAGGGAATCTGAAGACACAGCTGTGTTTTCCGTAAAGGAGTCAATTGCCCACTTAATAAAAATAGACATTAGGACTGTAAGAAACTTAATATTAATCTTACTTCACATATTCCATCAATGCAAACATCGTATTTATTCGGCGAGCACAGAGTTCCATCCTTTACTTTGGTGGACATTGCAAAGAAGAAGTCAAAGTCTTCAGCTGTGCAGTACAATTTACACCTATCTTCCTCTGAGGGGGGAAAAAAGCAACAACAACAACAACAACAAAAACAAGAGAAGAAACTATTAGCAGACCTGCAGCACAGTTTAAATTTAAAACAGCAAAACCAACACCCTGCTGTGGCTTCTTCCTTCATCCTAGATGTCAAGCTACAACAGTTCATTGTGTGTGGCGACGTGGCAGGACACAGAGATGGGCACAGGAATACAGCCCACGACAGCAGCTTATATTATACTCTTTTAAAACAGTGTGTGGGTTTGACTGAACACACAGAGAATTAAGAATTAAAACCCAGTGTGAAAACATGCACACTGCATTAGCTCTGCTGACGTGGCCTTGATTTCATTTCCACCAGCTCACAGTTTCAAATTCCATTTTTTTTATTAAGAGAAATTGGAGACTGTAATGATTTTATTTAATTTTTAGCTAAAACTTGAAAAATATATGAGAGGATACAAATGATCAGTTCAGCTGAAAGCTAGGACTGGGGTCAGATTTTCCTCTAAAGAAAGCACTTTCCTCTCAAAAATTCCAACCACTGTCAATCAAATTTCTTCTCATACATGGATGATATCTTATGTTTAGAGAGGGTTGCCTCTACAAAGACAAAGACAGTCATGAAATGGTAAATATGGACACAACTGCTGAAATACACGATTTTAATAGCAGTTGTAAGTGCAATAAATATAGAAGCGTAACAGAATTTAGAAGAACATGAAACTGAATTCAACATAGCTTCCTTCTACTCTTACATAACCAGCTGGATTTCCTATAGCATTTTATACAGGGGCAAGGCATTTGTGGCAGTCTGGAAAACCAGATGATGTTTTCAGGACTATAAATGTAGATCATGGGGGAGGATTCTGAAAAGCAGCTACAAGAGTAAGGACAGGCATTTCGAAGTCCAAAGGCACTTGGGAATGTCTTGCTTCTGAAGTTATGTCTTCTGTTCCTAATTGTAAGATCCTTTTTCTTTAACTAAACACAGCTTCCACCTTTAAAAGCAGTGGAGGCTACCTTAATTTCAGCTAAACACCTACTGTACAACATCTACTGTTAAATGCTGTCAAACCATATTTCCTTTTTCCTCTGGCCACCCTGGCTCTTAGGGCACAGATTTATAGATACCCACGAAAACCTCTGCAAAGACTTTTGGAAAGAATAAAATTAGGGTATGGATGAAAGTACTACGTCCGTGTGTGTATATATATATGAAATGAGAGCGTGAGAGAGAGTGAGCGAGAGAGTGAGCGAGAGAGTGAGCGAGAGAGTGAGCGAGAGAGTGAGCGAGAGAGTGAGCGAGAGAGTGAGCGAGAGAGTGAGCGAGAGAGTGAGCGAGAGAGTGAGCGAGAGAGTGAGCGAGAGAGTGAGCGAGAGAGTGAGCGAGAGAGTGAGCGAGAGAGTGAGCGAGAGAGTGAGCGAGAGAGTGAGCGAGAGAGTGAGCGAGAGAGTGAGCGAGAGAGTGAGCGAGAGAGTGAGCGAGAGAGTGAGCGAGAGAGTGAGCGAGAGAGTGAGCGAGAGAGTGAGCGAGAGAGTGAGCGAGAGAGTGAGCGAGAGAGTGAGCGAGAGAGTGAGCGAGAGAGTGAGCGAGAGAGTGAGCGAGAGAGTGAGCGAGAGAGTGAGCGAGAGAGTGAGCGAGAGAGTGAGCGAGAGAGTGAGCGAGAGAGTGAGCGAGAGAGTGAGCGAGAGAGTGAGCGAGAGAGTGAGCGAGAGAGTGAGCGAGAGAGTGAGCGAGAGAGTGAGCGAGAGAGTGAGCGAGAGAGTGAGCGAGAGAGTGAGCGAGAGAGTGAGCGAGAGAGTGAGCGAGAGAGTGAGCGAGAGAGTGAGCGAGAGAGTGAGCGAGAGAGTGAGCGAGAGAGTGAGCGAGAGAGTGAGCGAGAGAGTGAGCGAGAGAGTGAGCGAGAGAGTGAGCGAGAGAGTGAGCGAGAGAGTGAGCGAGAGAGTGAGCGAGAGAGTGAGCGAGAGAGTGAGCGAGAGAGTGAGCGAGAGAGTGAGCGAGAGAGTGAGCGAGAGAGTGAGCGAGAGAGTGAGCGAGAGAGTGAGCGAGAGAGTGAGCGAGAGAGTGAGCGAGAGAGTGAGCGAGAGAGTGAGCGAGAGAGTGAGCGAGAGAGTGAGCGAGAGAGTGAGCGAGAGAGTGAGCGAGAGAGTGAGCGAGAGAGTGAGCGAGAGAGTGAGCGAGAGAGTGAGCGAGAGAGTGAGCGAGAGAGTGAGCGAGAGAGTGAGCGAGAGAGTGAGCGAGAGAGTGAGCGAGAGAGTGAGCGAGAGAGTGAGCGAGAGAGTGAGCGAGAGAGTGAGCGAGAGAGTGAGCGAGAGAGTGAGCGAGAGAGTGAGCGAGAGAGTGAGCGAGAGAGTGAGCGAGAGAGTGAGCGAGAGAGTGAGCGAGAGAGTGAGCGAGAGAGTGAGCGAGAGAGTGAGCGAGAGAGTGAGCGAGAGAGTGAGCGAGAGAGTGAGCGAGAGAGTGAGCGAGAGAGTGAGCGAGAGAGTGAGCGAGAGAGTGAGCGAGAGAGTGAGCGAGAGAGTGAGCGAGAGAGTGAGCGAGAGAGTGAGCGAGAGAGTGAGCGAGAGAGTGAGCGAGAGAGTGAGCGAGAGAGTGAGCGAGAGAGTGAGCGAGAGAGTGAGCGAGAGAGTGAGCGAGAGAGTGAGCGAGAGAGTGAGCGAGAGAGTGAGCGAGAGAGTGAGCGAGAGAGTGAGCGAGAGAGTGAGCGAGAGAGTGAGCGAGAGAGTGAGCGAGAGAGTGAGCGAGAGAGTGAGCGAGAGAGTGAGCGAGAGAGTGAGCGAGAGAGTGAGCGAGAGTGAGCGAGAGTGCGCGAGAGAGCGCGAGAGAGAGCGAGAGAGAGAGAGTGAGAGAGAGTGAGAGAGTGCTGACCTTTATCTAAAGATGTCTTAGTAAAAGCTGACTTTAGAAGATGTATGCCAGTGCGTTGTTTGTTTTTGCAGGCCTCATGGGACTCCATCAGCAGAAAAGTCAGAGGCTTGATTTATTGTTACGTTTCGAAATCTGAGAACGTTCCAAAGAAATGAAGATTCTGGTAGTGTTATTGCGGGAGCTCGCATTTCCCATGCTGAAAAATCCATGGAAATGGTCCTGTTTTGGTTTAGGCTAACTGATATATAAAACAAACTGAAAGAGAGGAGTAGCAACAGCCAGGGAGTCACTCTAAGGACAAAGATTTACATTCGCAACCCAAATCAACCCTGCATGTTCGCACAGGCAGTGTCACACAGGAGGCCAGATTCGGCTGTGCTAGAAAGTAAACACATCTCAAAGGAGCCAACTGAGTTTCTGTTTGCTTACATCAGGGTGATATTTGCCCAAGGAATATGGATGAATTGCAGCTTATAGCTTGCTTCCTGCAATTGCCTTTGTCGATCGGAGCTGCAGCATAATTACCTTCCACTTTAGTATATGGCTTCCACTTGTAGTACCATCCCCGGAAAGGTTTGCTGTTGTACTCCGCACACTGCTGGGCACGGAAGTCCAAGCTGTTTGCTGGACATGGCTGATGGTTACAAAGTTGATAAATACGACTGGAACCTTGACAGAATTTGCCACCGTACTGTGGCCTGAAGGGAAGAGAAGAAAAGAAAAAAAAACTCTTTTGCAAAAGTTTTTTTTGCATGAGATTGGCACATTACGAGTGTATGAGAATCCAGAGAAAACAAGAGAATCAAGATTTCATACATGGGTCATTAGTTTTCATGGTCCTTAAAACCAAGCAAAGCAGTTGCCATGAACTATCTGCTCGGATCACTGCAAGCTCAGCAAAGATGCAACCACCTAGAGGTAAGTCATGTTTTCACTGGTATAACTTTATAGGGTGTTTAGTATTGGCTGCTTTCAATCTTGTTATACAGCTAGATTTACTCTGCTGTACCCAAGGAATGAACATGTGCAAAGAATTACCTGTCAGAATAAGAGTTAATAAAGGATAACAGAGCACTGATCAATGTAAACAGAATGAGTAATTGCATTTGGTTCTTCATTTGTTTTGTAAATCTTTTTTTTTTTTTAAAAGTGCTTTGACACAGTCGAAGGAACCAAGGTCTGTGCATAGTTGTCCTGCTTTAGGGAAATGTCGGAACCCATGGATAGCTTTAAACATGTCACATCCACTTCAGTAAACCTTACCTGGGCATTGCCCTTCCTTTGGGGCAGGAAGAGCATATTCTGTTACTTATCTTACATTTGATGTTATCAGAATATATATATATATATAAAAAATAACTATTTGGTCTATGCACACAACCAAAACCATGTAAAATGACTGAGGGGACTGACAAGCTGCTGAGAAACACATTCACTCAGTTCTGCATTCTTTCTGGATCCACACAGGAATTCACTGACGTTATTTCAGCAGTTTCACAATGCTCAGATCTGCCAGGACTGAGCCACATCTTCAGAACAACAAATTCTAAGAACTGTTTGTTGTGTTATACATTTTTCTGCATCGAGTGAAAAGAAATGGTAACAATTCTGCACTTGCACCCATTTATGCAGTGATTTTAAATACCGGGGAACACACCTGCCTGGAAAACCAGCTGTGATCATTTGGTGGACAGTTTGCCCATGTTACACACTTATTAAGGAAAAAAAAAGTGGAATGATATAAAAGATACTGCATCATAATAAAGTAACTAACAATCAGAATTCATCATTAGTAGTAATAGTATAAAAAGCTACAGATGCAAGGAATTGTTAATTTAAATCCTTAACCACTATGTTAGAACTGTTCTCCAGATCAAGTATTCCATGAGACTTCCCTCAGCATGCATCTGACTGGAGCAATGTGGTGCAACATGGCTGAGAAAATTCAGGAGCTTTTCCTTTCTGCTGTCTGTTTTTTATGTTCTGAATCAGCTTTGAATGTACACAGTATCTGCTCTTGCCAGAATTCTGGGCTACCAAACAGTCCGTCAAAGAAGAGGTGGAAACCCAGCTGCTATTTAAAATTGGGTTAAAGCACCAGCAGAATGTATTGTGGAAAATCCCCCAAACTTGTAGTGACTTTTCCTGAGGCCACCTAGAAGCCACACCAACACTGGGTATAAAGTTGGAGGTCTTAAAACAAAGTCAGAGTTTCTGTCCTAGTTGGTGGCAGTTCAGCCTGTGAAGGCAAAGGAGGATATTCAGCTCCAGTGAAGTCAGGGTGTATTTATGTTCATTTTGTGCAATTGGTAAGAGCTTTGAGTTAAGACAGCCAAACCCTTGGGTCCTTACTCACTTCTCTACAGACATTTTTTACAGCTTCAGCACATGTGTGATTTTTGACCTCCTTCAGCCATAGAAAGCTAATCTGCTTCAGAGTAAAGAAAAGAAGCAAGTTCCTTCCAAGTAAATGCCACCAAACAAGCAATATAGGAGAATTATTTATAGCTAGATCATGATTTCTAGCCACAGTCTTGCATTTGAGGATGGTATAACATTCCATCAAACTAAGGGAGCACTGAAAGAGGGATTTTGTTTCTCAGCTCTGTTACAGCATTTTAATATTACGGTACACTCCCATTACTGAAACAGTTGGCCAAAGAATTATGGAAACTTCCCCACCTTCGTTTTTCACCAGAAAGATGTCAGTAAGAGTTAAGTAATTCACAGGAAACTCTATGTAGATCTACAAACCCAAATGTCTGAGAAAAGTCTATTATCTACACTGGCAAAATGATTCTTTTATTAGTGATGTTTACACCACCAGGAGAGTTTGATTGGACAGCCTGCAGAAGCTCTGTGCTTACAAGACAGGGTATTCCAGTGTTTCTCTAGTGCTGCAGTGCTCCTCAGACACAGCCTACACTTTTCATCTGTGTTTCTCCCCAGAGCTGGCACGTGTGGGTGAAGATACCTGTGTATTCACAGATGCTGTTAATGATGAGGTCTTACTGAGGACAACTGGAAAAGGGAGACATTTGGTGAGAAAAGGCAGCAAAAAGAGTCTCCAAAGAGCAATTTGTAAAAGAAGTGTAAGTACAAAGCCGTAAATACTACACTTCATGTAAGACTCAAATATTAAAATGCTACAAGAGTAGTTTAAATCAGTCCTGCAGCACCCCTTGAGAACAGACTGCACCGACAAGGGCAGTAAAATATTCACTGCAATACCCCACGGAGAGTAAGAATACCTGGAATAAATCTGATCAAGGGAAGTGTAATGAGGAATCCTCATTACAGTGAGAATCAGACTCTGAAATTCTGGACTCTTACTTCTTCATGCTTTGCAATTACTGAGATTCCAGTGTGAACACTTCTGCTCCTGTGACAGCCATATTAAGATAGTCTCACAAAGCCAGACGTTTCATTCTGTATGAATTTGAAAGGTTTTCAGGGTCTTTCAGAGTGTTAGATATTAATTGCTGGTTTAAATGGCATCCTTACTTTGCATCAGTCCCATCTGCACTGGCTGTAATCACTGTTACAGATACCATACACCAGAGATTAACAAGACATGTTTGAGCAATCTGGATTCAGTCTTTTGCTTGCATACACATCTAGAACTCTACTCCACTCTTACTGAACAATGCACTATTGTGAATTGGGTCGGATGCAGTCCCACAGATATGATTTAGGTATTAATTTGAATCTCTTGGGCACTCTTCAGGTTCTTTCCCAGCTAAACTATTAAATGATGTAGTCTGTTGCTATCCCTCAACTGTAAAATGTTGTGATGTATGAAAACCAGATCCATGACATTACCCTGTGACAGTTTACAGAAACATAATGATTTTAGCAAATCTCTGCTCTACAGATGACCTCCATAGGTGTTTGTCAGCATGCAATCATACCTAACTCCAGGGGTAACTCAGAAGCTGGACTCAGAGCTGTTTGGGTGTGGTCACAAGGTCTGTCTTAAAATTACCAGCAGATAAGGGGAATTGAGTGAAGTTGGATATTATCTGCAAGAGGAGAATTTCACCTCCAAATACAGGTAATTAGATTTTTATAAGCAGTAACCTGATTCTGTCCTTCACCTGTATTTCAGCTGTTGATAAAATGTGTCACTGTTACAATCACTGGAAACCTGGAAATTTCCCTCGGTGTTTACAAGAAGCCAGTTACTATGAAAAATGGACAACTTATTTAAAACACTCATCTTAAGAGTCCACCCAGCTCTTCAGAGCCTTACACCCCTTGTCCTAATCAGTTAGAGAAATACATTTTATTCTTTGCCATTCTCAAGATTTCACTATCCAAAATTGCCTGTCAAGTTTTACTACAATATAAACATTAGTTCCTACCCAGATCTGGATTAGGAGCAGTTAAATATATTGCATATGAAATAATGTACATATATGCACTATGAACTATGCTTTAGGAGCCCAAAAAGAAAGGGATCATTATTCTTTGTTTGTGTGCAGTCACAGAGGTGAACAATGGACAGTGAGTAGGTTATAAATCATTCCATGTGGTGTAACAGTGAACACAGGCAGTATCATTTTCCCAATGACCATATCTACACAAAAGTGCTGTGATGGGAAATATCCAGCTACCTGGATACTCCTGTGTTCTGTGGGTGGCTTATTCATATTCCTGTCAAATCACCTCTCTGAGAGTTACAGTATCTTCTCTTGCTCTAACTGAATTATCACTTATATAATAAAATTGAATTTAGTATAAAGATGAATCAGTTCTGGTATCAAGCCTTACTTAGTCATATCAAGTCTTACTTAAAACTTGCATTCAGAGGGATGTAGTTAAAGTACATAATGCAGCAGTTACACTCTTCATGTTAAAGACCTGCCTGAAGACCACTGGCAATCATGATAGCAGTGAACCCAACAGAAACATTTCAACTGCTGTACATTCTCCCATCACAGAGGGAGAGCAAGGGAAGGCTTATGAACAATGTGCATACACAGGAATTTAGCAGGCAAAACAGGGATCAAAGTCGGAAGACTAAAATGTATGTATGAGATGTTAACTGAGACCCTCATTCTATTGCTAAATAGTTTAATAAAGATAACTGTATCAAAGTAATTTTAGTTATCAAAATACACCAAGAAACAACAGAAAAGATTTTTAAAAAGCTCTGCTACAGATCTGCAAAAATTGGCTTGACTGAGTGATGGTAATAAAGACTATTTTAACTAACTCACATTTTCCTATAACACAGTATATGAAGCATGGATATTATTACTACAGCACTGTATAGTAGGTGTGAGGCGTCTTTACAGCCTCATATAAACTGTGTCATATTTTCTCTGGTTTTTATTACTGCAGCTTAAATGCTGTTTTTATTGTGTGCAATGAAGAATACATGTGTCTATGCCTGCTCAAGTTGTGTATGAAATAAAACAGTGAGATCTTTTTTTTTTTTTTATTGCTAAGTCAAAATGAATTGAGTGCTTGAGAAAGATGCTGGTCAGATAACACTTTACCTCTGCTTTGAAAGAGCACTGTGAGGAATAGCAGTAGTTACAGTGATAAGACACTCACTAGAAGAAAACACCAGAAATGTTTCATGAGAGCATACAACTCTAGGGCTCACCAACTTAATTTTGAACTGTGAAGCAGGAAAGAATGCAAGCAACACAGCAAACGCATATAGGCAGCTGTCTATAATCGTTCAATACTGAATTTTGTGGGTTTTTTAGTTTATTATCCTACATAACAATATCAAATCAGAATTTTTAATAGCTTTTAAGACCTTTTTCCCTTTTTTTAAAAATTATTAGGTGTGAATATGTCTGTGTGGCATTTTGTTACTTCATAAAATCATGGAATCATAGAATGGTTTTAGGTTGGAAGGGACTTCAGAGCTCATCTACTCCAACCTCCCTGCCATGGGGCAGGGACACCTCCCAGCTAGACTTGGCTGCTCCAGGCCTCATCCAACCTGGCCTTGAACACCCCCAGGGAGGAGGCATCCACAACCTCCTTGGGCAACCTATTCCAGAGTTTCACCACCCTTGTGTTAAAGAACTTCTTCCTAAGATCCAGTCTAACCCTGCCCTCCCTGAGCTTCAAGCCATCCCCACCTTGTCTATTGTGAGACACTTATCATAAGTCTCTCTGCAGCCTTCCTGTAGGATCCCTTCAGGTAATAGAAGGCAGCTCTAAGGTCCCCTTGGAGTCTTCTCTTGTCTAGGCTGAACAACCCCAGCTCCCTCAGCCTATCCTCACAGCAGAGGTACTCCAGCCCTTGGATCACCTTTGTGGCCTCCTCTGGACTCCAAGAGCTCTGTGTCCTCCTTATGATGGGGACACCAGAACTGGAGGTAGCATTCAAGGTGGGGGTCTCGCTTACTTCTGCAGGGAGTGTCATAAATGGAATTGAGAAAGCTGGGCTGTAGAACTGTAGCACTTCTCAGCCAGCCACTCCTGTCTAGCTTCAGGCCATACTTTCAGCTATGACTGGTCATACTGGACATGGAAGAAAGGCCTTAGAAACATTTTCACACATAGTATTTCCCTGCAGACATGAAGTCATTTTTTTCATTCAAATAACACAAACAGTATCAGAAACTACCTTTTCACGTTTACGCCTTACTTTGGGTTATTGCAGTGTCTTTCTTGATAGGTGACTCCACCGCCACAAGTGCGAGTACACTCGGACCACTCAGACCAGGCTGACCACTGGCCATTTACAGGTTTGGGGCCATGGTCCCCGTACTTGACACATTGTCCTCTTCGACACCACTGCCAAAAGAGCGACAAAAAGCATCCCATCAGAGCGAACCGTGCCTAGCAGGTGCAGAAAACAAAATGTGCACTTCAAAGCTCCAGGCTTCAGTCTGACAAATGTGAGGTCGCCCACTGAACTCTGTAAGATATATCACAGTAGAACAAGGAGTCTGAAGCAGATCTACACAATGGTTTAAGGAAGCGCTGTCCTAATCAGAGTCATGCAACAGTTTGGATTTCAAGGGACCTCCAAAGGTCATCTAGTCCAACCCTCTCTGCAGTCAGCAGGGGCAGCCTCCATTAGATAGGGTTGTCCAGAGCCCTGTCCAGCCTGCCCTTGAATATCTCCGGGCATGGGGCCTCAACCACCTCCCTGGGCAACCTGTTCCAGTGTTCCACCACTCTCATAGTAAAGAGCTTGTTCCTAACATCCAATCTAGATCTACTCATCTCTAGTTTGAAACCACTGCCCCTCGTCCTGTTGCTACAGGCCTTTGGAAACAGTCTCTCCAAGTTCTGAGCTAACAATTTCTGAGGTACACATTTTCAAAATTGTTCTTCTTGGAGAGGGTCTTTTTGCCTTATTTTTCCCCAAAAAATGTTAATTTATGGTTCAGTGTTATCAGAACCTCAAAGTTTCCCATGTAATTTTAAAACAGCACACCAAAACTCTCCCTTTTCTCAGTTATGGAAGACTGCACAAAGAGAAAAAAGCAAAATAAAACATTTGTCAGTACTTGCAAATCAAACCAGTATTCTACTGGAAGACACATCTCAGCAAAAGAGAACATTTTGGTTAACTAGAGATGAGTGTAAATTACAAGGTTCACCTAAAACAAATTGCCAGGATGATGATGTTCATGGTGGCTTTAGTCTGGATAGCAAATAATATGGTTTAAGGAATGATTACTTAGAGTGGAATTTGAAGCCTTGATCTAAGTCCTGTTATAATGAATGGATTTTCTTACTTAGATTTGCCAGATGTATCTTATCCCATTGCATGATAGGAGAGCATCAGTCCCTGCCATCAGATAGGTGCCACTGTGAGCAACAGTCCTGACTATGCAATGCAGTCTTAGAGAGCGATCCGGATAGCAAACATGGAGGGATCTGGATAAAACTGGTTTTGACAGGAGCTGGTATTTGACCCAATACAGTCCAAAATGAGTTAGAATGCCCTATTTATAAAACAACTTACCATACTTATACCACAAGCTGTTCCTTCTGCTGCTGGCATGAACTTTGTCTCGCATCTATGACCCACTTTGTGACACCAGAGAGATTTGCATATATCCTGAAAAGGCAAAAGTATTCACTTTAGCACTCAAAATCCCTGTTATTTCCTGGTGTTCAGAAGAAGTAGCAAAGACAGTCTTTTGTTGCTTTGAAATTCATACAAATGAAAAGCTTTTCTGAATTGAGAACATCCAGAGTTTCAGATTCATAGCACAGCCATACCTTGTGTATAGCCTTGTTTATGCAACATTTTACTATGTAGTTTTTGAAATACTTTGTGTGAGACCATAATAGAACAAAAATGGTGTTAAAAATAATACTGTAAAGAGACTAGATTTCCTAAGGCACAGGAGATCCCTGAAAACACAGTCTCTTCACAATGCTGCTCACTCTCTCTTCTTTACTAGCTGTAGGAGAAACACAGCTGCCATCATCTGATAAATCTGTTTAATATAAAACAAATCAAAGTACTCCAGGATGATAACAGGAGTAACAGAAGTGGCCATGCTTCTTTTCAGAATGAGCACTCTAGATTATTTAATAAAATGTCTTTTCTGAAGAGAGGAGTGTAGCAGTCACTAAAATAATGGGTTCATTTAAATTAATCTTTCATCACAAAGAGTCTAAGTTACATTTTTATTGTTCTATAACAACCCCATAGATCTTTTCCAGACCTTGCTGTCAATGCATGAGTAAAACAAAACACAAGAAGCTTAGCCCTTCTTACCCCACACCCCATGCAAGCTTTGATCAAAACTCTACTTGCCTGCTAATTTCCCTTAGCATAGTAGGCAAGAGCTCATGGGTCTCACGTGTTTGACTGCACTCCTTATGACTCCTAAAAGAACATATTTCCTTCTGAAAGTCCCCCTGGGATTGTGATATTCCTCAGAAGAGGCCAATACCTTCATAGCACATTGGCAAGCAAGATAAGGCAGAGAAATAGTCCAGGCCTCTGAAGAACACTTGTACTTATTTAGTGTACTGCAGCTCTCTACCGTAATTGTAACTTTTCAAAAGCATATCAATAGGTACCTTTACAAAGCTGAGGTTGCACAGTTTTGCTTTCATTCCAAATTGCCATTTGCACTGGGTATCAGCATCATAGATCTGCCCTGGCAGTTTGTCAGGGTATTTATACTGTCCTGTTTGCTTAGGTTCATCAATCAGGCAGGCAGCTTGAGCTGTACTATAATGAGAATGTATATTAATCATGACTGTGATCTTTAGATCAAAATATTTTAATTTGCTACAGACCAGCAAAAGCACAGAATATGGCATACAGTACCTTTGACTAGCACTGAAATGAGAATAGCTGCTTGCAGGTGCCAAAAGACCTTGGCATCTTGTTGGTAGCCTGAGTGCAAAGTTTTAAGGAAGCAGGGACTTCCAGCTTTGGGACAGTTGTGACAATAAAGAATGATGTCAAATTCTTTTCCTCCCTTTATTCCTGTGTAACCAAGAGCAAGGTGATCCAGTCTGCTTCTTTCCCTTAAATGGATTCCCAAAATTGGGAATCAATAGACCCAGCAGCACACTGATTTCAGCATTTGCTTGGTGTGGCTTGACAAACAGAAGGCTGATGCAGTTTGTGTGCTTTAGGCTGGCTGTGACCAGCTCATGACCAAAGGTACTCCACGGTCTACATTTTTCCTTTGTGTATGCTTGAGAACACAGGTCACACTCTGCTGGATTTACCTTCCAAGTGTAGGTCTCCTACGGCATGTTGGAAGGCTTATGTGACTGTTTAGTTTGCAATTTGCTTGTGTTCTCAGAATATGTTGCATCATTGCAGCAGAAAAAAATATCATAAGAACTCTATCGCCTTTCCTGGCTACTACTCTAAGGTACTAACTTGGAATTCAAGGATCAGATCCACAGAGGTTTTATCTAGGTGTTTCATTCTCTTTCTAAGGAATTACCAACTATAATGCCTGTATTGCATATGAGTCTTAGTATTGCCCACACACTAGTTTTAGTAATCCTGTATAGTCTACCCATGAATCACAAACAACATAAAAGGCAAATTGTACAGGAAAGGGCAGTTCTGATGGAATCTAACTTAGACTGAAAGCCAGTTGCTATCAAAGCATCACTGAATAAAGTCAACATGCTTCAGAAGTAATTGCCATCTTTCTCTTTTTCCTTGTATTTCCCCCCCAGAACCACATGAAGAATGTAAAATGTCCTCACTCATGATATGAGCTAGATGAAGAGAGAAACTCCAGTGAGAAAGGCCACTGATGTTAATTTACATTTTCTAAAGACTTTGGTACCACTGTGTCTGCCCTATTCAGTGTTCACTTCCTACTCAATCCCTAATAAGCCTAGCTGCTGACAGGAATGCCTGGGAAAGAACAATATGCCAGCCATTACTGCAGGATATTCATGGAGGGTGGCATTCATTCTTCTGGATGGAGGCAGGACAAAATTTCTCACATACCCCAGCACCTATACGCTTTGTAAGCCCGAGTGGGTGGGCTCAGAGAGGACATCAGCTTGAGCACAATTTAGAAGAGGTGAATTTCACACTTAAGTAACTTTTATGTCTGTCGAAGAATTCAAGCCCCATTACCAAAGATACATTCCCTGGCAGCAGCCCAGATTTACATCTGACCTACCTGAGGAATTTGTTGAGATACTGCCTGCTGCATACAGACCAAGAAAACACTCCATTGTTTCCTGTGAGTGTGGGAGACATAATATTACCCTCAGCTTTTCTACAAGGATTTCCTTCTCCATCATGAATCATACCAAAGCTGAAAAGAGAAGAAGACACGAGAGTGAAAATCTACCTTATTCAGAAGCAAGACAAAATTTGGGGCAGAAGAAACACTTTCTGTGGCAGAAGAAACACTTTCCATGTAACAGCTTTATGCTTGAATTCCACAGGGAACGTGGAATTCAACCCTTTCATTCCAAAGGGACAACATATGCAAACTGCAGATGACTATTAGTATGAAACTAGCTCCAATTACTAGCATTCAAATTTTATGGTCATCATATACTTGCCTGAGGAGAAAAAGACAGGCAAGTTTCAAGAAAGACCCATAGTGGTGAAACACGAGAGGAGTTCTGCAGTGTGAGCTAATGACAAGACACTGCCATGTAAGTACCAGAGCTGCAGGTTGTGCCAGAAGCTTTGCAGTTTAACCATTTCTCTTTCCTGCAGGAGAAATGTTTTGTGGTGAGATGGATGGAAGTGGTGGCTCTTATGTTCAGTCACGCTCGTACTTGCCAATAAATCTATCAGCTTAACACGTGCACAGAGTCTGAGCCTTCCTTTCCCTAGTGATAATGACTGTTACAATAAATGGTGTGGAGGTCAGCGTGCAGGGAAGTATCTGTGTCACACAGCTGCAAGAATATAAGAAAACTGCTCTTCTGATAGGAAAGAAGAACCACATGGCTGCATTCAACAGCAAAGGAAGTGGCACTGAGCAAACAGAGGACAAAGTATGACTACAAAAATATTTTTTTAATCTTGGCCACTAACTTGCTACATTATCTCAGGCATTTCACTTTCTTTTCCTCACCTTAATTACACCTTGTCACCTACTTTGCCTAGCCTGTAACCCTTTTAGTGGGATCACTGCCTCAGGCTGCAGCACCATGAGAGCCTGCTCTCACTAGGAGAGGTATTAAATCATAGAATGGTAAGGTTGGAAGGGACCTCAAGGATCATCTAGTTCCAACCCCCTGCTATAGGCAGGGACACCTCCCACTAGTACAGCTCACTCAAGGCCTCCTCCAGCCTGGACTTCAACCCCTCCAGGGAGGGAGTAGCCACAACTTCCCTGGGCAACCTGTTCCAGTGCCTCACCACCCTCACTGGAAAGAATTTCCTCCTAACATCCAGTCTAAATCTCCCCTCTGCCAGTTTAAGCCCATTGCCCCTTGTCCCGGCATTGCAAGACCTTGTCAATAGTCCCTCCCCAGCCTTCCTGTAGGTCCCCTGCAGATAGTGGAAAGCCATTACAAAGTCTCCTCTAAACCTTCTCTTCTTCAGGCTGCAGAGCCCCAACTCTCTCAGTCTGTCCTCATAGGAGAGCTGCTCCAGCCCTCTGAGCATCTTGGTGGCCTCCTCTGGACCCACTCCAACACTTCCATGTCCTTCCTGTGCTGGGGGCTCCAGAACTGCACACAGGACTCCAGGTGGGGTCTGAGGAGAGCAGAGTAAAGAGGCAGAATCTCCTCCCTTGCCCTGCTGGCCACACTTCTCTTGATGCAGCCCAGGACTTAGTTGCTGTCTGGGCTGCATGTGCACACTTCAGGCTCATGTTGAGCTTTTCATCATCTGAGACCTCCATGTCCTTTTCCTCAGGGTTGCTCTCCAGCCATTCACCACCCAGCCTGGATTTGTGCTTGGGATTGTAAGGATAATAATAATAACCAATAACAAAAAACATGCTCAAAGTGATAAATTATGTGGCACTTATGGATATAATAGAGCTAATTTCCAGTGTTTTTTTCCTTTCGCTGTTTTATATTTACTCACTGTACAGGACATCTGTGAATTTCAACGCATTCTCAACAGAAATTTCATCATCTGTTACTCCAGGGCTGAAGGACACTGGTGACTCTATGCCTGTACTCTGTGCACATGCAGAGATCCTCTCATTTGCTGTACTCAATCCTCTGCTACTATAAATCACTTCAGGCTCATCAGTTAGTGCATGTGTTGCCACCCGCTGAGGCTCCAAACTCGCTAAAATATATGGCTCCAGCTATAAGCGGACAAAGAATGTCCCAGCTGAGGTAGTATTTTAGAATCCTTTATGAAATGTTAACTTGGTCCACATCCACTGCAGCCAAAGAATGCACAGTTCCTCAGCTGACACAATGGGCTTTGAATTCCTGGAGGAACTGTTAAGCATTCAGGTAAAAACACAAACTAGTTAAAACGAGCCATAAAAACACATGCCAGCTGAAGCTACTCAGTGGATCACAGTGTGACACCATATCATCCTGCTGTGAAATCTCAAGGTTTATATGTTCACAGTGGACTTCCGCACCTCTAAGGATATCACAGGTTTTTTCTCTTCCAGGAATCTCAGCCATATTCTGTTGTCTTATATCACATACTAGGTGGTCTCAGGAAGAGGAACAAATGATAAAGATATTTTGAATCTGGTGTCGTTTTTCTCCCAGGAGATAAGACGTGAAGGAGCCTTACGAGGAATGGTTGGGCATACTGGGGCTGGTTAGTCTTCAGCAGAGGAGGATGAGGGAAGACCTCATCGCCCTCTACAACTACTTCAAAGGAGGCTGGAGAGAGGTGGGGTCAGTCTCTTCTCACGTGCAACGAGCAAGAGGACAGGAGGATATGGCCTCAAGCTGTGTCAGGGAAGTTCAGGTTGGATATTAGGACCAGTTTCCTCACTGAAAGGGTTATCAGGCATTGGAACAGGCTGCCCAGGGAGGTGATGGAATCACCATCCCTGGAGCTACTTAAAAAATGAGTGGATGTGCTACTGAAATGGTTTTGTGCCAGTGGCTTAGCAGTGGTGGAATTGTGAGCTCTAAGATAGGTGGACTTGATCTCAAAGGTCTCTTCCAACCTTAATAGTTCTATGAACCTATGATTCTAAGATGCACTTTATCCTACTGGAGTATGGAAGTATGCAGAATAATATGAGAATCAAAGGCAACAATGAAAAAGGGAAAAACTAAACCCACAAAACAACATTCAAGCATTTCCAATCAGAATCTCTCAAAGCAAATGAAAAAATAAAGAGGAAGGAAGACATTAAGAGATT
This sequence comes from Eubucco bourcierii, assembly GCA_013396675.1. NCBI lineage: Eukaryota > Metazoa > Chordata > Aves > Piciformes > Ramphastidae > Eubucco > Eubucco bourcierii. The sequence continues at coordinate 51,749 of VWZE01012799.1, forward strand.
ATAGGAGAAAACTCTTGAAAAATAAGTTCTGGGCCTGATTCTCTCCTACTTCTGACTGAAGGGCATCAAAACTGCACTAGTGTGAGAGGAGCAGACAGTAGCTATTTTACATATTTGGTGCCATTGAAAGCATTGGCACAATTCCCACGGGCTTCACTGGCAGCTGGATTATTCTTTAATTCCTTGTTTCCCTTCAGATGTACAGAAACCTGTGAAAGGGTCACTCATGTAGACATGAGGTCACAGTATATACTGTAGAGCATATTTGTACAATGAAAACTAAATAGTCCTGATTCAGTCATGCAGAATTAGAAGGATTCATGCCTTGACCAAACAGCAGAATACAGTACCACTGCTTTTCAGGGATATTCTCTGCAGTAATGCTTTAGCTGTCCCTTGATTCCAGGTTTGTACTGCATAGAGGAACAATGCTTCCCTACTGGCAGTGCTTAGACAGACTCCAGTTTGAGCTGTGTTAAAACTAGAAATCAAATCCATACAAAAGAAGTTGTGAAAAGGCAATTGAGAATTATTTTGGGGGAAAACAAAACAAAATAACAACCAAACAAACCAGGAAAGCATAACCCAATAGCCTTTAGATGCAATTCAACTATTCAGAGAACAGCTGAAGCTCCACAGAAGATTATTACTCATTTTGTTTGAGAAGCAGAAGGTTCTTAGGAAAATAACAGTCTTAACACAGAAATCAAATGGAAATCCAATGGCTATAGAAAAAGACAACCAGAAAGATTGTTTTTAGCCAAATTACACATTACAGACAGAGAGAACAAGGAAGGACAGGGTGAATGGAATGGATGGCTTCCAGATCCTATGAAACACCAAGTCTTCTGAGAAAGAATTCTGAGAGACTTGGAGAGATCACTCCTCCATACTGTGAACTGCAACATGGAGCAGCCACACAGGCAGCAGAAGCAATTTGTCTCCCAGAGCAGGGCAGAAATGTGGGAAGCTTGTAGATTATATTTTGTTCTGATTATCCCCTGGAATACACAAAAAGTCTGGAAAAAACAACAAACCAAAACTAAAAGGAAAGCAGCCTGGGCAGCTGAGTCTCCATTTAATGCTAAAGGAAACACCTCAGAGTGAAGAGTCTTGACTTTCTTCGGTCTAAAACTGCCTGTAGCTTTCCCATCAAATTAGAAACAGATATCTGTATCAGAACTACAGCAGCAAAACTGATCAAAGTACTACAGTGGTTATTTTTATGATTGTTGAAGAGATGACATTTAATAAGGTAAATGCATTATTAGCTCAATGCTCTATAGATTCTAATCAATATACAGTTCTCTATAAATGATCCATACTTCAACTGGTGCTGTATTTCCATCCACTTAACATCTTCATTTATAGAAAGAGCATGAAACTTACTTGTGTCCAGATTCATGAGCAATTGTGAAAGCCAGTCCAAGGCCTGTATCTTCATTGATGGTGCAGCTACGGTATTTGCTGCACATGCCACTGATAGGTGCAAATCCTGAAGGATGGAAGCAGTAGAACAGTTTGTTCCTCTCCAGAATTCCAAACACTTATCATCTCCACTGCTCCTAATAAGACAGTCTGTTGCAGTCTATGAAGAGGGTTGTCTGCTTCATCAGGTTTGTTACAGAGGAACTACAGCAGAGTGTTATTTGACAATAAAGAGATTCCTGTATGGGAAGCACAAATCAAACCTAACCTCCTAAAAACCATTCTACTTAGAAAGATTATTCTCCCCAACCCATTCCAAATTTGTGAGGAATCCCATTTGAAAAAGGCAAGTAGTTAAAAAAAAAAAAAGGGGGGGGGAGGGAATAATCATAGTGGCTCACAAATACTCTCAAAAATCAAAAATATTCCTTGATGAGGTGACAATCCCAAAGGATGTCTTCAGATAGATTATTGTGCCATTTATCATGGGCCAATGATACTCTCTTTTCCTTCGAGGTATCTCAAAGACAATCTGTAAACATGATCCAGTCTTTCCCTCTTCATGAAAGCTAACACTGTGCAAAACCAGATCTTTAACTTGAAAACATTTCAGTCTCCATGAATCAAGATGTTGCTGCTGACACCCAGAAGTTTATCAGAATGTGTTTTCATACCATACCTAAAGTATCACAGGGCTCATTTTTCCAAGAGCAGATATCAAACCCTGTAAGCAAGATGGCGTGGTCATGGCGCTTTCCGTTCTTCCCAACCAGAGCAGACTGCCATTGACAAAAGCTGTTCAGTGACTGGTCTGCGTGGTGGTTAATCAGCAATCCACTCTGTAGGTATTTAGACACAGAAATAAGGTCCTTCCATCAGTACTCAAACAAAGTGGTTGAAGGAATAAGAGTTGGATAGGGGAAAGAGAAACTAGTTCTTCCTATCTGTCCTACATAAATTTCTGTACTCCCACAGCGATGGTTGACTCAGCTGATGAGTGAAACTATGACAGCTGTGAAATAAGACCTCCCCTCTCCCCTGACACACAGATGTACCCAAAGTCAGTAGTTGGAATCACAGTGTATGAACAAATTCGATTCCTGAGAGAGCTGAACACCAAACCATTTTCAATGCTTGGAAAATTCTGTGGAGGAAAAGTATTAGCCAAGTAGACCACCCCATCACAAGTTTCTTTTCATCAAAACAGATTTTGTCTTCTTTCGTCTCAGCATCCTTGCCAAAAGAATTGGCTCCACTCCCATCTTTTGTTACAGTTATCTTCAGTGTGGGACTTTCTGACTTCTTTCTCCTTCAGATCATCACATCCTTGAAATCCCTGCTCAAATTTTTTTATCTGTTGAGATACTTCTTAAGTAGATTTCTCATTCCAGCCATTTCTCTCACCAAAAAAAACCAAACCAAACCAAACAAACAAACATACAAACAAACAAACAAAAAAAAAACCAACAAAAAAAAACCCCACACAAAAACAAAAACCACCAAAAAAA
>VWZE01012799.1:64115-89745 GCA_013396675.1 Eubucco bourcierii
GGAGGGAAGGGAAAGTGAATTTTCTGCAACCTGCACTGCACATACAGCGCTGCACCTTTACATGAGCTGGAGCTGACCAAGTGCCTTACAAATGTATTCAATTCCCCCCCACACCCCAAGCAGAAATGACCCTAAATCTCCAGGAAGACTTCTTTCCTTTGTTTTTTTACATCAGACATCCTCCAAATTGAAATATGCTGTGTGAGTAAGAGATGCCTTCTTTTTGCTAACAGGTAGTTTTATGAAGTTGTCAAGAAGAAAGAGGAAGTGTCACAGAGCAAGCTGGACACTCATTCAATCACAGACCATTTTCCATTCTACATACTGGATGGTTTCAAGGATTCTTGTTAAAATAATCTCTTTGGTAATTCCAAAGTAATGCTGAGAATGTTGGCCTGGTTTCTGGCAGAGATGCAGTCCCCTGGATCGCTGCAAAGGGACAACTGGGTAATACCTGCCAGATACTTCTCTTGCAGGTTCTTGAATCTTAGCCTGAGGTAAAGCACAGTGGCCTATGGATATAGCCATGGTGGCTGGAAAATTGACCAGCTGAGAAATGCCAGAGCACAGAGGCAGGATACCACACTGGGATTTTTTTTTTTTCTACAAATATCTGAAAGATGTCTCTAATTGTGAATCAGATGTAATATGTTTATCCAGATCAAACACTTCAGCAGATGAACAAGTACTGTAAAAATTCTCATGGAAATTTATGCATTAGGTTTCCTACTGCCAGCAGAGCTGTAAGCATGCATGTGGTTTTCCTTGAATCAGAACTTAGGGATATCTTTCCATTAACTTTGATGGGTTTGGGACCCAACAAGGAGAGGGGGCAGACAGGTCAGAGCTCCATTTTTACTTCAGATTCTCTGCAATTATAACACTATGAGAGGAAGCAGGATGACAAAATCTTAACATTCTTACTAAGTCTAGACAACACAGCATGAAAAAGACCAGGGATTCCTGTCTATTCCCTTTCTCTCCCACTGTGGCTATCACTAATAATAGCACTAATTGTGAGAATATGGTGGGAAGGAAAACCCAAGAGATTGCTCGGTTGGTATTTGCTGTTCTCTTGTTCTTCCCTCACAACACATATTTGCTCCCCTTCTGTAGGGGATATTCCCTGCCACTGGAAAGTAAATGGAAAGATGTGCATTGATCTGTGTAGTGAGTAAATAATTCTGAACCAATACATTAGAGGAACTTGCAGTTTGTTTGCAGAAAAGTTGAGAAGAAATGCAAAGGCAACGTTCCTCTCACTTGCTACTTGTTATGAAAAGTTTGCTTAGCTCTGGGCTAAAGGAATTTTCAGATCCAATCATTCTTTGTGAAATTCTTCAATATCAGGGTGTTATCACCAGGGTAAGGCACCTGTGTTTTCATGGTGATTTTTTAAAAGGAGAAAGTCTCAAAGTGGAATTTGGACAAGCGAAATCACAGCAAAATATCTGCTTTGAGATTTTTTGTAATTGAAGTTAGATTATAAATTTAAAAAACAGGTTTTTAAACCACTGAAAGTTGCTCTTAGCTACACAAAAAAAGGTGAATCTTCCACTGACTTTAGACCCACATGAAATGGTTTTGAGAGTCACAAACATACCTGTTTCTAACAGATCTCATTGGCCTCTTACTGAACAGCATAAATGCTACTCCTGTTTGTCTCCTCCGATGTCTTTAGGTTCTGAGGGAAGCCTTCGGCAGCTTAGCAGCCTGTAAACTCATTTTCAAGTTTCAGCACCTCCAAAAAAGACTCTCCATAAGAAACACAACATGGAAGTGACAGTGAGTGAAGGACTTCGAGAACTTCCATTTCTTGCCTATAATTTAGCAAAGCTAAGTGAGAGACAGACAAACCCTTGCTCTAAACTAGAAGAGCCTCGTGGCTGTGGATTCCCTGTATGTAAGGCATTTTCTTTATAGGCTAATCAAATTAGAGACAACAGCTTGGCCTTACACACATCGAAGTTGCAGGAGTTTCATAAACTAAATGCAAATAATGAGGTAAGAAGTAAGGAAATGAAACTGGGAACTAAAACATATGAATAAAGGAACAGCAGTGTCTCAGCTACACATTACTTAATACCGACTGACGTGAAGTTAAATTACAGTTTGTACAAAGGCAGGAAGATGTCAGGAAAATAAAGTTCTAAAAGGTTTGCATGTATTGTCCAAGGAATACTACTTATATCCAGAATGTTTTATTCAGCATTGTAAGCATATACATAAAAATAAGTGTTAACAAACATCCACTGTCTTCAACCAGAGCAGCCAAACCACCGTCCAAAGAAATGAACGGTCTACACCGTTAGGTGGGTGTGCATGTACTCGAGATGAAAAATCTCCCAAAAGGAAGAGTTAAATGCTGCTTCACACCCATTAAAATAGTTCCAAATAGTCATGCAAAGTTTCAAGACTTGACAGAAGGCCAGCTGAAATTGGCATAAAGCTTTCCACAGGCTTCAGTGGATATTGATCCAAGACTTCTGCTCCTAAGAAACACAACTCATTGATTCAAACACATCTTAACAAGAGTTACAGCACGTAACATACAGAAACATAAAATACAGTTCTTTGTTCCACTTCAAGAGTAAATTAAGAATTTTCTCAACATATAAAGAATAAGAAGAACCGAAGGACCACAGTTGCTAGTTACTTCAGATTATCTGTGGTCAAAGATGTCATATCTAGTATTCACACCCCAGTGTTGCTGGGACCATCTCAGGTCACAGCATACTGCAGCCTTTTCTCATTGACTTTGCAGTGGAAATTCATGAAATGATCTTAGCTGCAGCTCCTTTTAATCAAACTCTTATTTTCTATCCTGAGGCAATGCTGAGTCTACGGCACTTTGGTACCAGAAAGGAAACACAAAAGACTGATCTCTGTCACCAAATAATTCTCTTGCTGGAGGGGACTCCCCTAGCTCAGATGTCTCATCTGTGGGCTCTGCCCATCACACTGCTTCCCACACTGGAATAATGAGCATTGTAGAAGCAGAAAGAAGGTGTGATAGAGATCCAGAGAACATGAAGATATTCATACAACTCAGAGCTACCTTTCAACAGCTGAAAGTTGCTTTTGGGCCCAGACTCCAGAACTGAGCAGATGTCAGTTTTCAAATACTAACACACTGCACCACATGCTAGAAGGAAGGGGTCTCCTCATAATTTCTGTACCTCTGCTAAGATTCCACCACAGACTGATGAGAAGATGAGATCCTTCCCTCAGGTTTTATAGGAGGATAATGGCAATCCCTTCACAGAGTACAGAAATCAGCTTTCTGTTTGTTATCAGCCCCCCATTCACTCTGCACATGCTCCAAGGCATGCTATCTCAAACTAGAACCAACTTAGCTGAGGGACTATGTTACTAGCTCAAGCACTGTGGAACACTTGTGTCTACATGGTATTTTGTAACAGCTAGTCCATGGCCAGCAGCTTGGAGAACAGCAGATCTGTTTCAAATGCATACTCAGAGAAACCCACGTGGAGATGGCAGTCCCCTGTGCATACACGAGCAGCCCGACACAAAATCCTGTCAAGACAGCAAGAAAAGTGCCAGCTGTTTAGAATGAGGTTGGGGTCAAGCTTTGAAAATGGGGAAGAGATATGTTTTCTCATACATGCCAAGCAATCCCAGGAAGAATAAAGCCCTGTTAAATCTGCCAACACTAATCTTACAGGTTCCCTGTCTTCCAAAGCAAGGCTATTCAATAAATACTAGGACAAGGTGGTTCATAGCAACCCTGCATCTTGTAAGCAGTCTAAATAAATTATTGTCTCTTTAGAGAATGTGTAATGAAGTAGACTCACCTCTTGGGATGGGTTAAGTTGGTAGTCTGAAAAATATGTGAGACTATAATCTTACTACAGTCATAAGCAAAACTACTTCCAAGAATTACAGCCAGCAGTATAAGCACAGCCTGACCTGGAATTGCAGACACTCGATATCTCTAACTGACTTTTTGAGAGATGGGTTATTCAGCACCTCTCAGGTTAGGGTCAAAATGTCAGTGCTCTGGAAAATATAATCAAAATGAGCAAATTAAGATGTGAAATTAGGGTTAAAAAAAAAAGAAAAAGACAAGCAAGTTATCTGGCAAAGCAGAAAGAAGGAGCTGGATTGCAGAGAGTGTTGCTGAGGTGAAAGATATCTTTACCCTTGGGAAGCATCATGAGCAAACAGCCAAACCAATGGCAGTAAATCACATAATTAAAGAAATCCATTCCCTCTCTGCTTTGACCTACAGCCCCTTTTCTGGGTGGTAACAGCAAAGGGGACAGGAGCAGCTAACTGAGCTGAGGCACATTTTGCCTTTTTATGGTGTCTGTCGCCTCAGAAGGGCACCTGACACAGATGCACTCACAGTACTGAAGTACTGGGTAAATTAGAACAACCTTCTAAAGCAGAGTGACAGGGACACTATGCATGATTCTCCAACAAAAAGTGAAAAGCACGGACTCTAAATCCACACATAGGTTGTTAAATAAGTGAGTGATTTTTCAAGAGTTAAGCACCCAAGAGCTCCCTTTGAGCTGAAGATTGTCTCTGCAATCATTTCTAAAGTGCATTTATACCAATTTGGGCAAGAAAATGTTCTGGGAAACTAGTGAGAATGGACTCTCAGGAGGTTTCCAATAATACACATGTATTATTGAAGTCAGAAATCCCATGAGTAAAACCCAGAGTATGTTCATTTTTGATCCTATCCCAAACCAGGCAGCACAAAGGCATGTGAGCACAACAAGAGAAAGAGAACTGCAGCAAACTACACTTTACCCTAGCTTTTATGTTTGCCAAGCAAATTCATCCATCCTTCAGAAAAGTATCAAGTCTGTATATGGGCAGTTACTGACAACTACCCTGAGTCAAATATAAAAACGTAATGGATTCTTGGACTGGGTCCTTGGCTGATGAGAATAACCTCAGTAGCCCTTTACTGATATTCACCAGACTTGAGTAGCTGGCTCTGTACCACAGCAAATGTTTAGGTTAAGTTAATGGCCTTCATACACACTAAAACACACACCTCTGCCATGGAAGAAACAGCAGAATCACTGTTTGCCAATTCTGATTCGAGAATTGTACGGCAGAACACGTTTTTTTCTTTAGAATCTAAATGACTCTGAAAAATAATTCCATTTACTCTGTTTTCTAACATGATAGAGATTTCTTGAAAATGTAGAATGTTAAAGAGTTCTTAAGAGTATAGCACTCTATTACCTGAGGATCTGACAAGAGTAGAGTATGATGTTTAAATTGCCAGCCTGAGTTAGTCCGTTTGGTCGCTCAAAAGAAGTGCCACGCAGAACATTCAGCAATTATTGCAAGAAGGTAACAAAATTCCATGTCTTGAATTATTCCCATATGAACAAAGCCAGTTTTATCTCTGAATGGTGCTTTTGTGTTTCTGCAGTTGACTGTACTTATTTAAAACATCTTTGTGCAACCCTCTGTCAACATATGGCAAATACGGAAATATTCGTGTTTGTTCCTCCACTTAAGTTAATTGAAGCAGTCACTGCTATTTGAATGTGTTCAATTGGTATTTATTGCAGGGTAATGAGATATTCTAGAACTAACACAAATTTGATTGCTTTGCCACAGATTAAATACTCACTTGTCAGTATGTGAGCTCCTTCATTTCTCATGCTTTGGGGGTTTTTTAACTACAGGAGTAGGCATGATAAATGAACAGGAGAAAAATACTAATGCAAAGTACAGCATTAGAACACTAACTAGACACCAATAATATTTAAGTAAAGTGTCAGTGGTTTACCAAGTTCCATTCAAGATCACTTCATTCATATCCCATCAGAAGGGTTCTTTGGCTGGCTATAAGAGCTCTGGAAAGCAATTAGCTAAAACCAACAGCTCAAACATAGGCCTGGTAGCTGTACAAGCACTTGCTATGGCCTGTTTGAGCAAACCCCGGTAGCTCCTAGATAAAAATCCAGACGCTTTATTAGTTATGACAGTTTTGAACTCCTTCACAATGCAAACAGGAAACAGCAGGATTGTTTGATGAATGCATTTCTGCTTCACTTTTCCTAAAAAGAGGCTACCCACTACTCATCATCTGTTGTCTTACAGTTGATTAGGTACTGATGGCACCTCTAGAACAACACAACAGCTGACTTGAGGAGGTAGTTTTTTCAGTCTCCTAATCTAGCATCCCATATAACTGAGTGCACAGACTAAGAGAACCCTTGAAGTGTGAGCAGAGACATACCTTTGGGAAATTTTGAAGTGTGGAAAATGCAGCCCTCTGTCATAGAATGGTTTAGGTTGGAAGGGGTCTTAGAGATCCATCTACTATCTCCCTGCTGTGGGTAGAGATGCCTCTCAACTAGACTTGGTTGCTCAAGGCCTCACTCTGCATAACAGCACAAAAATAAAAGCACTATTTATGCTTCTCTTAAATCTCTGAAATGTGACTTCAGGATGCCTGGATCTTTAACAGACCTTTGGACAGGGCAGAATTTCACCCTCAAGTTAGTTTGTTATGAATTATTCATGTTGCTTGAAGGATTAGGTGCAATGAAAATCTTCTGGCACAATTTCCCTCCTTTGTATACAGCTAATCAATTTTGTGTGGATGGAATTCAGATGCACTAATATTCTAGGAAAAGTGCATGCCTTCTTAATGAATCTTCTGCTTCTGTAGTTGTGATAAAGGCAAAACCAATAAGATTAGGGAAAAAAAAAAACCAGCTGATGATAGATAACTAAAATCAGTACTTGGAAATTCTTTTCCATAGGTACTTGGCATTAGCAGATGCTTGCTTGAGTGTTTCTGATCAGGAACACTCCTCTGTATCAGACAAGCAACTCTGAACATTAAAGGTCATGAATCAGGTCTTTCAGGAAACAAGGCCATGAATTATGAGACTGTTAATGTTGAAGGGCTTTGGTTTTTTATTTTCTTTCTGATTTGAACCATTTTCAACTGAGTTTTAGGAGCTCTTTTTAGCCTTTATGATGACATGTACTAGAACCGAACCTGGGATTGGCCTACTTTTATGTGCTGATGGGCCTCTGGCTGCTGGACTTTGCTGAAGAACATTTCATGCAAGTTGAGAGGCAGATCAGCCTGAGAGACTCCCTTTCCCTTACAAGATACCCTGCCAAAGTTGTACCCAATAGAGAGACACTTGCCCAATGCACTTGGACACCATATAGGGTTAGTTTATGGTAGACGCTTCAGTCTGTTCGGAGGTCTTGGCTTCAGGACTTAAACTGACTGCATCAAATCCCCAAAGCAAATGTTTCAATACTCATACCCACTTTTCTCCAGCAAAGATCCTCCAGATAAAAAGCTTCAGCCTGGCAGAGTTAATGCAAATGAATTTGAGGGGGCAGAAGATCTGAGCCTGTCTGACCTGGGATAATTTGCATTCAAACAAAATAAATCCAGCTCAATTCCCATAGCAATTTGACTTTGCTATGAATAGCTCAGGCAGCTCCAATAACGAGGAGCTCGGGTTACATCTGATTGCCAGCTGTATTGCTTACTAAGAAGTTAGGTCAGTGGTTCCCAACCTTTTAATTTTCCTTGTTGGAATATACATTGCTATGGATTAGTTACATGAGAGAGTGGTTGCAAGGAACTCTGCAGGGAGTAAAGTATCAGCTTTGCTGATATTCCACATACACAGACGTATACATATGTTGAAATATCTATGTGGGAAGGAAAAAAACGGAGCGGAACAGAAGAGTTTAGGCCATTAAGGGAATGAAAAGCAGCAAAGATGGCCCAAGAGTGAGAATGTCAGGCTGGTGCCTGGATTATCTGGATTAAACTCCTGGTTCTTCAGCAGTTGAGTTTCTCTGTCGCTTATTTCTCAGTTTTAAAGGCAGGATTTTGTAATCAACCCAGTAAGTGCACAGAAGAGACTCATGAAGGTTCACATTCGACTCCAGTTGGGTTGCTCTTTTAAAATTCTTCCATCTTTCTCACTATAAATTGCAAGCATAGCCTTCAGGATGCCACTCAGTAGCTTGAACTGAGATTCAGTGATCAGTTGCATTAAGATCAGGTCACAAGACAGCTAGGTGTGTGTCACCTCGGGTTCCATGCTGGCAAGTGTCCCACTCAGAGACAAAGTTCTCAAACATGTCTCTGCCCATGTCTCTTGACATATCACTGGACTGCCCCACTGACAGGAACAACAATATGTGGTAGGGAATCCATCCTTCAACCCAATACATCAATTTCCATCCTGTCTGCTGACAGGGTCAGAGTACAACATACAAGTCTGAACCAGTATTTGACAGTTAACACAACAGTTTCCAGATATTCAGATCTCTGTTTGACTTGGGCTTACAGAACAGCCCTGCAGAACTAAACTGATCATGAAAGGTAATCCTGATCATACCATAAAGAGACTTTAGTATCAGCCTGTGAATTATGTGACTGTTTAGAAGGGATGATTCTTAACAAAACTATGAAAGACAGTAGAGGAGAATTTACTTACATCTTTCAATTAAAGAAATCAGTTCTGCTATGGAACTCTAAGAAATCAGACCAGAGGACTAAGAATCAGCTGAGAAGGTGGCATAAAGGTTCCCATTTCTACAGAAACTGATCCACATAAACTAATCCAAGAAGGGAAGGTTTTTATTCCTGTGTCATTAAGTACTGTTTGCTATAATTTTCAAGCAAGCAAACAGCATTTCTTCACAAAAGCCTTTCTACAGCTGAATTTTTCCAACTCTCAAAATATAGTCTGTGGAGCATCACAGACCTAACCAACCCTGTAATGATCTCAAGAAATAAGAAAGATAAAGTGACAAAGGGAAAGTGGGCCTGAAATCAACTTTTTCTTCTGTGAAATAGTCTTTATATTACATCAGTCCAAGAAATCTAGAAATCTGTTTCCACAGGTGTTGCCACTGTGCTAAACACATCTTTATTTCAGTAGCAAGGCCTATAGTCAAGTGAGATAAAATTCTACAGAATTTGCTGACAGCTCAGCACACTGCAAAGTTATAAAAGAATGGCAAAGAAAAAAAAAAAAAAAAGAAAAAAAAAGCAGAAGATTTAGGAGGAAAAGCTTTCTAAGCAGCCTGACCTTCTCTCTGCAATGAATCTGCTGGACAGTAGGTTAAGCAAAGGTCAGGTTAAGCATAGGGTAAGAAAAAAGCTCCAAGAAGAGGAATGTGCTGTCAGAGGGTACGTCAGGGAAGGGTGTGAGAGTTACAGACACCTCAATCTCACATACAGTTCCCAGTCCCAGAGCCTGAGTGCGCTCTCTGCTCTGTCTTGACACCACAGAACACAAGACCTGAGTTTGCCCCACAGCACACCACAGCCAGATGCTGTCCTCTGTAGAATTCGGGGCCTAACGTGAGAGAAGTGTTGCATACCTTGGCTGCTCTTGTATCTTGAGCCCTTCTTCAAACAGAGACAGGCTTGGTGTGCTGTGAAGTGCTGCATGAGTCTAAGGAGTAATGCCAAAGCACACCAGCTTCCATGGACAAGAGGTAATTTGTCTACATCGATAGGTAAGAATTCTAGAAGTGAACATAAAAAGTGGAAAGTGTGGTCTTCCATGCTGAGTCTCTCTGAAGCTCCATGTCACTTGCACAGCCACTGATTCATCATTCTCAGACTCTAACTTCTCTGCTAGAACTGCCCTCAAGCCCGTCCCTCACAATAGAGCATCCCTGACTCTTCCCCATATACTGTCTGCTCAGTTGCCACTGAAGTTGCACTGCTGGGGTGGAGGCAGCCAAGTCCTATTTGTGCCTACAACTTTTCTTAGGTGTTTCCAGGACTCAAAGTGCAATCCTGACATGTCTCTGAGTGATTCTGCCCAGCTTAATGTTTCGTGACCAAAGATGTGACTGTTCATGCAATCCATCTGGATCATCAGTCATTTACTCCACCTTTTCTTCTTTCCAGGTGGTAATGTAAACAAAGGAAAAGCCAGAAGGACCTCTTGTTGTGAAACATTTCCTCCCTTCACAGCATGTTACACTACACACTCCTCCCACAGCATAAAACCAGCAGCGTTAATGTGCTGTGGAAGTAAATTAGTCACAAATAGCACCATAGGGAACTTAAACATTTTGAAAGTATATCATATAATCAGGAAAAGTCCACCTTCTTTATCTGTCAGGAGCAAGGAAATGGAAAGCTTTGTAATTTTAAACTGCCCATCAGTTGCTGTGAATCAATCAAACATCTTGCTGTGGAGAGCCAGCATGCACAGGAATGCTGGTAAGGTAAGGGAGGGTTTAAACTACACTGCCCATCCTGTTGGAATAGTTTCAGCCCAAGATTTCACATCTGATCACCCCTGTCCATGGCTTCTCTTTATATACCTCCACTGAACTTGAATAGGACATCGAACTGCCACAGTTTATCAAATTATTTATACTAACTCTCACAAATTTCACCTATTCTAAACAAACTTGGTATTTTTTCAAGAGTAAATAGATTTTCTAAGTTAATTTACAGACTTATAATGACTTATACCTTTAACACATTAACATAGAATGAAGTCATGCAAGGCTGATATCTACACTATCATCTTTTACAATAACTCTCACCCATCCACTTGCTGCTACAAAATTCAGAGAGAAACCACAGCAATGCTCTCTTTAAAATGTAAGTCCCTTCCTGAAAAAAACCCACCAAGGTCTTGATTTATATTATAAATCCTATTTTGCTAGCACACAATACAGTTATTGACTGGCAGAACAAACAACAGCACTGCCTTGTGCAACTTTAAGGACTCACCAATATATTAATAGGTCACAATGGATACTGAATTGCAGTGTCCTTTGTAAAAAAAATCAAGATTACAGGATTGGCTCCAATTCAGTGCATTGATATAGGCATGTATGTACATATTGACACATTTATCCTCTTTTCTGCTGCCAAGTAAAATGCAAGAGGTCAGGTCCACAGGCTAAGCTCTCATGAAAGGTATGTGGGATATCATGGAGGTATCTTGGGCACCATTCACAACATGGTTGTGGTAGGAAGGGACTTCTTGGAGATCATCTAGCCCAACTCCCCTCACCTAAAGAAGGTCACACAGGAACACATCCAGGAGGGTTTTGAAGGTCTCCAGAGATGGAGACTCCATCTCTCTGGACAGCCTCCATCACCCTTAAATTAAAAAATTCCTCCCGATGTTTTGATGGAGTTTCCAATGTTTGTGCCTGTTACCCCTTGTCTTGTCACTGGGCACCACTATAAAAACTGTCCCCATCTTCCTGACATCTACCTTTTAAGTGTTGATAAACATTCAGAGCAGGTTGAGGCAGAGTAGGAAACAGCCCAGTGGGAAAATGCCCCACATCTTCTGTTAAACTTAACAGAAGTAGGGCTGTGGAGGTAGAGAGACCTTTGCTACACACCAGTGTTAGCTGGTAGAAGACAGACTTCCATTCTGGGCAAATAACATTTCTTTCTGTTTCGTTTCTCACATTAGAGCCTGTTTCTGACTTTCCCAAACTGTAATCTTTAAAATTGCTAAATAAATCATGTGAATAGCCACAACAAAAAAAATATACAATTCCCTCAGCCCCTGAGCTATTTCCAGCTAATTTGGTGTTGTGGTGTTACTCTGTGTAGCAGAAAGCTACATTTCAAGAAATGCATGGAAAATTGCAACAAAAACAAACTTCTTAAGGCACTATAAACCAAAAGCTGAGAACCTGTAAACAGAACTCTGCAATACCCGTAGATCAATCCTGAAGTCTGGCACATTTTTGTTTCCAGCTTCTATTGTCTATGATAAACTATCAGCCTCTCTTTCTGATTCATCTTCTAGACCAAATTGTCCTTTCATTGATATTTCATCTGTCACACAGGCTGGTAGAGAAGCAAACCTTTGTCACCGTACCATTAGTCTGATGTTCCATCCACATGGCACCAGCCGCATGCTGTTCTGTCATGGCTCCTACCCTGAAATTTGAGTTCATTCATGGTCTTCATTAAGTGAGACCAGCAGGATGCTCTGTGCCTCAGGCAGTTAAAATGACCACCCAGGACTCTCCAGTAAACAGAGGAATCAGAGGAATCCATTAACTGTTTATCTAACAGATTGCATGTTCTATTCTCTTCAATTATTTGGCTCTTCTACCAAGAGCAGAAGAGGTCTTGCTTCCTACAGGTGCTCCCAGGAAGACAAGGAACAACATTTTTGTAGATCAAAGACTATGAAGTCCATCTCTTGAGAAACAAGAGACACAAAACTTAAAAGCTACTTTCCTCTTTTTCTCCCAATGCCACAACATGACTTTATTAGGACTTGACTAGGATTAGGCTAAGTAAGCTCTTTACACTTACTCTTGACTTGGTATTTATTGGTGGACATTGTGCTTCTTTTACTTCTTCACTGTCCTAATACATTGCCAGCACAGCAGAACCGAAATAGTTGGCATTAGCACACTGAAATATATCTGGGAGCTGCAGGCACCAGATGCCAAGCACTTCAGTGTTTCTAGCAGCAGTAGTAGCAGTTGGCTCTCTGGGAAACCGCCTGGACTCCTGCCTCATTTCTCTCCTGGCTATTACTTGAGTGGTCCACCTGAACAGCAATGGGTCAGGCTGCAGATGGGTTTCTTTGCACTTCAAGTAAGGCCTTTTCCTTCATCTAACTTCTCATTTAGTGAAATCACCCTGGATTATTTATGAAATGCATTTAGGGTCTACCAGTAGAAATGGACATGTTTCACTTCCTTGGTGAGCCAGGAGTACTCTGCATTTGCAAAATGTACTTCTAAACCAAACAGTGATTCCAGCAGTTTCTGAAAGAACTGTATGCCTCTTGGCTCAAGGGTCAAGATGATGTCGGGAGCAAGAAAATACAATTCTACTGAGGCCAGGTTCTGATGCAAAGCAGTCAACATAAAACCTTTTACTCACTACAATATTTAGATGCAATCCATAAGGCAACAATGAGACTGGAAGATACTGTGCTGCAGTTCAATAGACATCAGCTACTCGTTTGTCTCAGCATAGAAACTGTCCTTTTCCCACTCTTGTTTTTGCCCCAGCTTTTGCTGTTAGAGGCAGGATAACAATCCTATCATCAGCATATGATGTTGGGAATGCAAACAACATCTATATGACCTTTGGCATGACTTCTAGCACAAAGACAAGCCACCAGAGAAAAACTGGAGGCAGGAGATACTGCTGTGTAGGGTGGTATCTAAAGTGATCTCACAGACATCTGCTGCAAACAACGCAGACTATAAGGCGTGATCCTTTGTCAGAAAGTGTGACAAAAAAGTGTCAAGGTGACAGAAGCATCTGTCTTGTCTGTACTGTAACGATTCACAGTGGGCAGCAAAAAAAGTCACAGTATCACCAGGGTTGGAAGAGACCTCAAAGATCATGAAGTCCAACCCATCACCACAGACCACAAGACTAGACCACGGCACCAAGTGCCACGTCCAAACCCACCTTGAACACCTCCAGGGACGGCAACTCCACCACCTCCCTGGGCAGCCCATTCCAGCAGTCAATGACTCTCTCAGGCAAGAACTTTCTCCTCACCTCCAGCCTAAACTTCCCCTGGCACAGCTTGAGACTGTGTCCTCTTGTTCTGGTGCTGCTTGCCTGAGAGAAGAAGGTAACCTCCCCCTGGCTACAACCACCCTTCAGGTAGTTGTAGACAGCAATAAGGTCCCCCCTGAGCCTCCTCTTCTCCAGGCTAAACAATCTCAGTTCCCTCAGCCTCTCTTCATAGGGCTTGTGCTCGAGGCCTCTCACCAGCCTCGTTGCCCTCCTCCAGACACGCTCAAGCACCTCAATGTCAAGTAATCTCAGCACTAACCCCAAACTGGTATTTTAATCTTTAATTTATACTTGCATCTAATAAAGCAAAGAGAGTAACCTTCTTTCAGGTGTTAATAAGAAATGAAAACTGGGTAGGCACATTCGTTGGAAATTTTAAACTTTCTTCTCTGACACTGTGTTACATTTACACCTACCCCTGACCATGTTCAGTTTATACTCCAACTACAGTATTAACCTGAAATCTTTCTTGAGGTTTAGCCTGATTTTAAGACTCAGTTTTGATGACTTCTTCCTAAGGAGAAAAAAAAAAAGAAAAAAAAGAACGCCTGTGTGGCATAATTCTGTCTCAAGATAATTAAATGCTTACTCTTTTCACTGAGGTGCAATAATTTGCTTGCAAAAAAAGCAAAATCTGGTTTTAATTATAAATAAAACCCCCAAATTATGTTCTGGTGTTATATAAATTCTATATCTTGTGGCAAAGAAACTGCGTATCTGAAGAGTAATCCAGGTTTCATTAGTTTGTGTATTCTGTCACACAATATAATATTACGTTCTTAAGTGAGTTGGAAGCCAAACTGTGCTGTAGAGTATAAAAACAAAAGTGAGGGCTTAAGCTAGGTCAAGCATATTTTTGTATAGATCTATTAAAAATCTCATTCCATTAATATTAATAAAGATGTTGAGACACAAAAGTCCTTCAATTAACATATATTAGGGAGGCAGGCACAAGCATTCAAGTGATCCCACTGTGAACAGCAAGAATCCAGCCCTCAAAGAATAAAGCCCTGAGTGTGCTGTGTACATAGTGGGGCAGCTAGAAATGCTAATGCCACAGAAGAGTGAAAAGGCAACGCCCTATTGTCTGTGCAAGTAAATATCACTTTATTGCCTTAGCTTCCTCTTCTATTAAGCAGGTTTGAGCTGGGCCTTGTTATTCCAGCAAGAATAACTTCGAGACCCATTATCTTTGTCATCAACCTCTTTTTTCTTTTACTATTTTTTTGGCAGGAACTAGCTGGGCAGCCACACATGAGAGTCAGGAAAAGGATTTTCATCTGACTGTGCAACTTGTTTGCAGATTTCCCCAGCTTGTGAGCTAACATTGTAAAAAAGAAATTAACTTGCATGTTCCAGAAATTAGTCTGGACAATAATGGTTCCCACGGTACCGAGCTTCAACCATCAAGACTCATTCACTTGCATATGACCTGATTATTTGACATTTCTTCACCCTCATTCTTAGTGACTTCCGAGCATGATAAACAATAAAAGGTTACTGATGTCAACCTATTACGAGCCAGGATGCTGTTCTCCTCCAACACAGAGTAAAGCCAGCACTGAAGCTTAATTAATATGTGTTTGTAAATTGTGCTGAGCTGCAAGGCGTTATGATTGCAGGTTTCTTCTGTAAATGTTTACCTCAAAGCTTTAGTCAATGCTTTACTGTCTGAACCAAAAGATAAGTTCTGCTTCCATCAGCTATTCACATAGCTGGTCAAATCACTGTCAGAGCAAATCAATAGGAAATTCCTTTAGCATAGTGTAATTTATGGTAGACCTGCAGCAACAGAATTGGGATTAAAATGGGATAAGAAAAGGCAAGAAAGAACCAACATTTCTGCTCCCACTGACATGATCAAAAAGACAAGAGGAAAACCTTGTTTGTAATGTAATTATCCATTAAAGTTCAATCCAGATACCATTTGAGGGCTAGTCAGAGCCTTCCTAACACAAAACAAGTGGGATTTAGACCAAAAAAAAAAAAGAAACTGAAGTCTGAGTTTCAGCTGATAAAGCTCACTGTAGGTTCACTACTAGCTCTCACTGTAGAGATAATTAAGTTTAACCCTTCTCTAGCAAGCTTGCTGAGACAAAACCGTTAGAAAGCAAGCCACACAGAGATAACAGCTTCTGTACATGGGCAGGAGTCAAGTCAGAGGGTACACTTATGAGTAAAAAGGCTGCATCAGTGGGGATGCTGTCAGGGTACCACTGCACACTGCAACCTCCAAAAAAAGAAAGCAGGTATTTTCTTGAGAATCCCTGCAGCACTATGTACCTCTAAGTCAACACCACCACTCACGTACAGGAGAGAATGAAATCAGATGCAAATAGCCTCAAAGAACTGACCAGCATATTTCTGACATCACAACTCTGGACACCTTTGACTAACATGGCCCCAGCTTTTACCTTGCTCCCATCCATGTTTCCAATCACAGACATCTCCATCCTTCACTCAGTGTTTGCAGCACCAGATAGCAGTCCCAGCAATCAACCTACCATCTCTTTTGAAGAGCATAGGAGCAGCAATGCAAACTCTCCCTAGGAAGCTGCAAAGCAGAAAATATTACCTGAATTATCTCACAGACTTCAACACAACTATGACAAACAAAACTGTAGGTGTCAAAGTGACTGGGGGATGTAAGGAGCTGGTCACAAACTCCCAGTGACCATGCAGATGGGTTTGATTCCATGCAGGTTGCCTGGTCCTATGTCAAGGTGCCAACCGAGTACAAATGTGCAAACTACAAAATCATCATCATAATCAGGGCATTGTTTTGCAGAGAGGCTAAGGAGGAAGGTGGTCTAACAAAAAAATGTGTTTAAAGACAGGTTTGATACCATTGTTTCCTCAAATTAAGCAGAATATGAGGGAGGGCCAGAGCACAACCCAGGTTCTCCTGCGCTCTATTACTTTGTGTCAGGTGCAGAGCTCTAGGGTTGCTTGAGTTGGACTTGAACTACAGTTTCACAGACTGTCATTGTGGTTTGGGTAAACAAAAGTCTTTACACTTCAGGTTTGCAAACCTGGCATCTTCCTCAAACACTTCTGAAGAGGAGAAAGAAGGGCAAAAAGACACAAATGTTACTGTGTTTAGGTTAATTATTAATGACTAAAAGTTGCTATTAGAATCTGCCTCTGAAAAGAGAAATATCTGAGCTGTTCAGCAGCTTGCAGCTGTTCAGCAGAAAGCATGTCCCATCTCAGCAGCAGAGATGGGATGGTTCAAATGAAAATAGTGGTGCTTAAAATAAAAATCCTCATTTACATCAAAGACATCCTGTTACGAAGAGGTCAAGTCTGTGCAGACAGGTCATAATCTCCTGACCCTTATGAGGGCATTTGATACAAGCTTCTCTAACTGCCTAGGGAAAGTGTGGGAACCAAGCTTTGTGGAAGGACTTTGCTACAGCAAGAAAAACAGCAATGTTTCAATTCTAGATAGAGGCTGTTAACTGCTTATGAAGACTGTTGCTTATCAAGCAAGGCCAGGATGGACTGCCCACCTAGGTACAAATGACCAGCTCCCTGTTTCTGGAGCTCCTTGAAGAGTGTAAGCAGTGGTGCTTGCAACCACCTGAAGTTTGGTCTGAAATACACCCACAATCAATCTCCATGCTCTGACTATCAGCTGAACAATAACAGAGCAGACAAAAATGACTGAGAGGACCAGCTCCTGTGGGCACTCCTGTGAGCTGTTCCACATCCACAACCCACTGTTAAGGCTGACAGACTCAAAGCACTCTCAGTGACACAGTATTTCTGTTATGTATGTTCCAGGTTTCCAGGCTGTTCGATATAAAACCCAGAAGCAATGCAACTGTTATTATTTTTCCTGTCCAGAAGAAGAATATTATTTCTCCATCATTAATTCTCTTGAATTCCATTTCTTACCCATGAGGAATCAGTAGGGTCAAAAAGCCTGGGATAACACTGTCTTTGTCTTGCAGAGATACAGCTGAACAGAAACCTTATCAGACAGATATGGAGAAGGGCAATCCATAATCTAATCATGCAATTCATTCCCCATCAACAGTCAATTCAAGGTTGAGACCAGATATACCATCTTGTGTTTGTCTAGTAGAATTTAAAATACCTTCTAGACCATAGCTTTTTCCCCATTGTCACCTCCATTTCCTGTAAAGACTTTTCTTATTTTCATCTGTATCATAGCATGGAGTGAATAACAGCAAGTTGTCCATCACCACAGTGGACAAAGTGATGAGCCTGTAAAACAGAGTTAGTGTTTTATATAGGATGGAGATGTAATGGTATGTGAATGTAAAGCAAGTCAGTCTAAGAACTCATATGCCAGACGCTGTTCATGCTGTGCTGGTATAATGGTAGAAAATGTAAGGTTTGTATACTGGCTTGTGGATAGACTAAAAACAGTTTTGAGAATTCAGTCAAATCACCAGTTCTGTACTTTACATCTCTTCAAGGTCCCACTAGGTGAAATTTTGTCCTATTTCTCACAGCTGTAGGTTTCCAAAGGAACCTCACTGGAAACAGCAATTATTTTGTACTTTTGCCAGCAGTCTACCTCACTGATTTTGATAGGAGTTTGTCTGCCTAAGAATCTTGGGATTTGTCTCAACATAGTTAATTGGACATAAAGTGTGAGCTTAGGAATAAGAGGCTGTTGTTAGCATAAACTTATATAATGCTAATACAGAGTGCAATTAGGCAACTACAAAGAATGGGTACACGAGTTGCTTTGCCTGCCTGTCTCTTAGGTGGCCAGACTGTATTAAGCGTTAATTTTGTGGCTTCTTTGATACTTTGAGCAAAGTCCTGCCCTTAGACATGCACACATAACTTCTGTTGAATTAATACACCTCCTGTTTATCTATCAGTGCTACATCTAACCCTTCCTCCAATCGTAGACTCCTCTGACAGCTCAATGAGTGTAACATGATTCATCCTTCCCTCTTTCTATCCCCTTGACTAGACACTAACAAACACAACAGAACTTGAGACACGAGAAAGAGGCCCCTTATAATGAAAGACTCTATCACATCTTACCAAAAAACAAAGGCCAGTGTACTAGCTAGTGCATGATGCTGACTCTACTCCCCTAATTGAGGTACAGAAGTAACAGGGAGAGAATGGCCCACACTCACCTCTAGCACGAGCAGGTGCAGCCTCTCAGGCCCCCAGGCAAGTACTTTTGCTTTAGGCTGAATTTGGCCTGAACAATAAAACCATCTATCATATATTTTTGATGGACTTGAACTGCACCACTGAACTTTAACTGATTTCTCTCTGACTCACAACAGACACAGATGCCTCCCCGAGATGGAATGGCAGGAGAATTTCTTTACGTCGTACATAGGTTTCATTCCCCTGGGGCTCACAGGCTTTGTACTTGCTATGTACTCTCACCTGTCTCCTCCTCCACCAAACAAGAGCAACATCCCCACAAATGTTATATAATAAACCACTCATTCTTTTCATTATTTTCTATGCTGTGTATTGGACTGCAGTGTAAACTTGAGCTTGTAAGACAGAGTTCTTGTTCACAAGCAGAATGTGACTTCTGCTCCTAAATGCACAGTTATAAATTACTTCAATAGTGAACACAACTGGACTACTGACAACTCTGAGCTACTCTTGTTTTCTGCCCTGATTTACTGTGTGACTGCAAACAGCTCACTTTACACAAAAGATTATGCATACACAGACCTAACATGAGGAGACAGAAAGGGGACAAAAAGCAGCACAGAGAGGCAAACAACACAGAGTTTACTCACAGACTAGGAAGACAGTCGTAAGGCTTTTCAAAACAATGGCATCATCAAAGTGGAATTACAGATGGTGAACCTACATGCAGATATGAATGGGCAAGAGGAACAAGGCAGGAATACAGATAAGGACACACTGAATAAGTCTTATTCTAGCAGTGGCCAGCACCATCTCTTTCACAAAAACTGCAAAGCCCACGCATTCTGTGGATTTGGCATAGTCTACCTCCCAAACAGATAGCTAAAGGTAATTAAAAGTAATACTACACTGCTAAATAGTAATAGCAATAAAAACCATAGAATTTAAATAAGTAGGAGTTACTCAGGTCAGGAGTTTGGGAAAAAGAATAATTGAATTTGGCAAGAAGAGCAGCTTGGAGAATGGAGGATGATAAAGCCAGCCAGAACCACTGGAACTCAACTGGAAGAGTCTAAGGGAGTGAAGGAAACTCCAAGAAATCATGCCAGAGTAACAGAAGAATTGCATTTAAAGTTGTAATGAAAATCAGTGAAGAACAATGTTGAAAAAATTGCATTCACTTCTACTCAGGCCACATTAATAAAATGCCAAAGACAGAAGCTAGTTTTGTATTTTCTACCATCAATTACCTCATTGACCCAAAGTTGTGTTAAAAGCCCCCTACCCTCAAAAAATGAGAATTAATACACTATGTGAACACTTTAAAAAACATCACAACTTCTTTGGAGGGAGTGTATGATATTCTTCACAGATAGTCCAGAACACATTTTTCTGAAGGTCCACAAAGTACATCTTTTAGGGATTTCTGACAAAATGCCTGAGCAAATCTGCCCAACAGGAGCCAGAATTTTAATACATCTGTCATACTCTTTCATTGCCAAGTAAGCATGACAATGCTACTCAATGTTCGATGGTGAAACAGACACCTAGGAAGCCCTAAACAAGATTTGTTGCATAATAGAGAACTTCATTTCAAAAATAAATCACAGTTTTCTTGCTGAGTAACAGACACTCCTGCAGGTAATGGATGCTGACTGAAGCAGGAAAGGGCAGAAGAAAAAAGAAAGTTTCCTGTAAAAAATCAAAGCACCCAAACACTTTGATGATGAAAACGTTGGAGACAGTACTCACAGGAAACCTGTACACAATCTCCTAAAATCTTAACTTAATATATCAGAGTACTTCAGATAAAGAGCACAGATCCAGTTTGTCTTCTGCTAACTATCAGAAACATTTGGTCTCAAATAAAAACAATCAGCATAAAAATGCAGGGCCTTACTGTCACTAAGCTATTGAAACCCCAGCAAGATACACACATCTCTTAATAGACCTATACCAAAGCTAACAATTCTTGCTCCTTTCCAGTGTTAAGTTAAGGTCATCCTGCCTAACAAACCATTTCATATAGACTCTCTCAAAAGTCTACTCTGCAGGCAATGGCAGATAACAGACAGCTGAATGACTGAATACTCTAGGTCATCCAAAAAATTAGATCAAAGAGTCCCTGTAGCCTATTGAAATGCAATTGCTTCCAAATCACATTGTGGTGTTCCAAGCTTAAAAGAATGGGTCACTGCAGTTTTATTGTAGAGAAGCTATTGCTAATGAAAGGAACAATGGAAAGATTAGTGCTACCAACCATATAGAAGAAACACCACTTTCGGTTTAATTGCAGTGAACAAAGCAAATAGGAAAGAAGGGCAACCAAGTGACAAAAGTAGTTGGTGCAAAGAGGATATAGAAGCTATTCACAAGGGTCTCTTGATCAGAGCACAGCGTCCAGACTTAACATATGATTACTGAATTTGGATCACACTAAAAGATGACGTGGTTGTCATTACAGACAGCTGACGACACCGTTTTAAGAAGGCAGCCTTGCAAACTGACAGACTAAGAAGCCTGTTGATAATTTGCCTGGGGTTCATTAGGTGAACAGGAATTAATAAATGGACAGGGAGAAAGGAGTAATTATACTTTGTGATACCTACCCTGCAGGAGATTATTCTAAGTAAAGGTTTACTTCATTTACCAGTTTAACACAACAATTCTAGTTGAAATCTGCTGAACCTTGGAACTGATTAAAGAAAGGGGGAGATTCTAATTGGTGATAATCCAGGTACTGAAAAAGATTCTGCCATAATAAATTTGTTCTTGCCACAATATTTATTCCCTTTTGATCAGTTTCTGGATCTTTTCTAAGTGAAGCTTACCAGTCATAACAATCTCTATGTCGAGACAGTGGTAAAAGATCCATTTCAGTCTCAGTTAAGATCACCACATTCTGTTTCTCTGTGACCCGAGGCAGATTTGAACCTTCCTCTTCCAGACAAGACTTGACAAGCCCAGCTTCACTTAGCTCATAAAGCATGTTAAAAACCAAAATGTGACTAAACAGAGGAGATCACCAAACTCTAACTGTTGTGTGTATGCAGAGCATTTAAAGGGAAAGACAAGCGCTGTTGTAAGTGGAAACAATTTTTCTGAATAAATCTGGTAAATGCCAGTAATTGTGAAAACGAAGCTTGCACAGAAACAAACTAAGCACATCCAATATTAACAGTTCAGCAGCAAAAACACAGTTTAAAAAAAAACACAAAAACAAAACTAACCACAAAACTCAAAAGAAAGCTTCATCCCAGTTCCTGGCACCTGCTCCAGAGTCACATTTGCAACTGTTCAAATGAACTCTAAGATGTTATTTCCTCTAACTTGTCGAGGGGGAAGAAAAAAAAAAGTAGAGCATTCAAAATATAATGCAGACTACTTCAACCAGTTATCAGTATTCAACAGCCCTTCCTAATGAGCCACCCTCTTCTCAAGTCACTGATTACTATTTCAAAGGAAACACTGGGTGTCTCAAGTGCTCCTTTTTTTGGTCTTGTCACACAGTTTAATAGCCCTTATGGGCAAGTACCTTTGCAAAACAGATTTCTAGAGGGTGACCCAACATCTCCTCTGGACCCTAGTCAACCACAAAGCACAGATGGCTTTATACACCTAACACTTCAATGTCACTGCTTTATTCTCATCCATAAGAGACTCTTTTGCAAGTGCAAGGGTTTAAGCCTAAAAACTCAATAATTATTAATTCCGTAGATGATTCTTTCTACTTCTCTGCAGGCAATGAACACTGTCAAATGCATTTTGAAAAACAAAACAAAAACAATCACTTGTGAGTAATAACTTTTCAAGAACCTGGATGACAGCCATAAATGGGAAATACACAATGACAACATTTAACACGTTCATAAGAGATGAACTAATCAAGAGTTCAAAACCCAAATGAGGCTGGAACTGTTATAGGAAACAATGGGAAATAGGTTCTTAACTCCTGATGAGGTAGGAAATTGACCCTTCCTTAAAGCAGTTTACAAGCATTCCCCCCACACCCCAAGAGTACAGATTTTTCTTCTTTATTCATAGTAGTTCAAAAAGGCAGGAAGAGCATTTACTTAAGAGCAAGTAAAAATGTAAAATCTATCACAAATTATAACAAATAATTACTAAGACATCAGACAGTCTTCTAGGTGTTGGTATTTTCCCTGCAAGACTAGGATGGAGCAACACAAAGTGTAATGCAGTTTATTGGCCATAACTAAACTTCTGTGAAGTGCAGTAGCAACTAGTGATATTAGGATAACGATCAAATGGTGTATGATATCCTGGTATCATTTGAATTACATACCTTCAGCTGCTATTCCACATGTGAAAATACTTTTAAAGTTGATTTGTCTTAAATAGACACTTACCAAGCCTACACATGTAGATATTGCTACTGAAGAGGTGCTATCATTCCTTATAAATCCCTGGTAGAAACACTGCTCAATGTCATGTTCCTGAGAATTCGAGACTCCATCTTTCCCAAGTACCTGGACAACAAAACTGTCACTTAAAATGGTCGAAGGTTTAAGTTCTAAGTGAAGTTCCTGTCCAAATGCTGAAAATTTGTAGTGCAAGGAACTCTTTGAACTCTGAGTTGATCTCTTTCTCCTAGTACTGTGCAAAATATCATGTGAAATGTATGATCCACTGGAATCCACTTTGACAGGTGTCACAAATACATAATCTGTAACGATAAAAAGTTAGCCATCAGCTTTTGCATCCAATGAATAAGGTCATTCTAACACGGCAAGCATCAGGCTTTCACTAGAGCATGGAGTGTTCCCTCCTTCAGGGGTTGGCCTGGAAGCTCTGCAGGCTATGTGTGTATAGTCCTAGCTGTATAAATTCACTCCTGCAAGTCACACAGGCTCTCAAACTGTGTTTGTTTCCTTTCTGCCCCACTGAGAGGTACAGACTAAGTAGCATAGCTGTGAACATTCCCACAATCACTCTTCTGAAGACATTTGTCATCACCAGCAGATCTGTAGGTTTTCCCCTCCCCCTGTATTAATTGCTGTCAAATGTGAAGGCCGCTTGGGCTGGAGAGGTTTTTTTTCCTTCCCTAAGAATGCAGTAAATATTGTATCACTCTGGGGGTAACCATGACTGAGACTTTGTAGAACTGTACCACTTGTTCAAGTGGATTAAAGGATTAATTTATTAATGCCTTAACTGAGTGAGACCTCATCTCTTTGTAGTGACTTGATTAGACTGGGTTTCAAATTGTAACTGACCTCCATCAGAAAGAGATTACATCCTACCTAATAACTTTTAGTCAGCCATTGCTAATTGCATCTCAAAGAGGTTTATTGTTTTGGATACAATACGTGAAAAATTACAAAGCTATTTGTGAGAAAAGGGCTAAGATCTACTCACAAGCACCCAAGTAAGGTAAAAGCAGAGGCCACAACTTGTCAGGCTGTACAAGCAGGTGCCTAGCTTGAGGGACATGACCACTGCTGTTGATGTAGCCATGCAGACATTCCTTGCATCTTGGAAGCTATGTCTTAACTTTAGCTGATTGCTGAACCAGGATCGTTGTCCCTGTTCCTAGCTGTATGAGCAATTATGCTGAATAAACTGCTTCCCAACCCCATGCCATTTTTGAGCTGCATTTACCCATAAATACTCAAAGTTCTCCATGCATTTGACAGTGAAACAATTCATTTCGCTTCCTAAATTGAAATAACGCTGTTGAATATAACCCCCTCCTTCTTGTGTTTTAACAGATGGTGCAAAAACTATCAATCTCCTTGTCTGAGCAGACTTTGTGGGACACACATTAAGCTGAAAACATAACCAAATCAGTGAGAGGTTGCTTTTTCTTAGACAGTGGAAACAATACATCAAGAACTTTCACTTTCCTCAAGTGGTGTTAATCAGCAGCAGAAGCTGAGGACACTAAGCAGGCTGGTGGCCAAAAAATGCAAGCAGCTGCTGGAGAAAGGGAATCCCCCAGTGAGCAGATGATAGGGTGCAAGAGGGTTTTCCTTTCTGCACCATGGTGTATTTCGTTTTGACTCACACCCAATAAAAAGCATATCCTGCACTTCAAACCTCTCAGTCATCAGCATCCAAGTGTTAGTCTCTGCCACTTGGGAACAAACAGCTCCTGAGCTCTCACTCACACCAGCCCTTTCTCTCTAGGTTTGTTTGCCCTCAGCCGGTACTGCAAGGCTTCTTTCACTCTCCCATTCCAATCTTTGCACTACTTTGGTCTCATCGCTTCTCTAACACACACATGAACTTTAGTGTGGCTACACACACACATTCATCCTTTTAATCACACATGTAACCTTGGATGTATTCACCATCTCATTCATTTGCTTTGCAGTTACAGATGGTTTCTTTTAACTTCTGTATACAGGACTTAACTAGTTAATCTCTGCCCATCAGTAGCTGTTTTACAGCAGCCAACTTGCTTCACTTTGGGTTTCCCTTATCACTCTGGCTTCTTCCCTTTAAATGATCAGTCCATTAAAAAAAAAAAAAAAGGCAAAAAAAAAAGCATCCATGCAAATGGTCATATACACAGACACAGAAAGAGCTATACAAACCATGGTTCAATTCACTGATGCTGTCACTGGTTAAAGTTGCTGCATGAGACATGCAACAGAGGCAGCACAGCTGAAGGGTCTGCAAGAGAAAAGAAAAAAAAAAAAGGAGAGAGAGAAAAGGAGTATTGGGCGAGATTTACTTGACAAGGGAAGGCAGAAAGACAAGGCACCAGAAACTGCAGTAACCTGGCATCAAAGCACACTAGGCGACTGCAAAAGAAAGTGCTCTCGACCTGCCTTTACAGTGCATCCAAGCCACGGGAGAGTCGGGAATTGCATGGAGCTGCCGCCGAGAATCGCAGCAGGTAAAGTCCAGACGACCAGCAGGAGACAGTCCATGTTCCGCCGCGCACCTGGCGTGCTACCTGCTCCCCGAAGCGTGCGCCGAGCGCGCCCGGATCCCCCGCATGGTCACCTG